>JAIWND010000039.1:0-228923 GCA_025330725.1 Chlamydoabsidia padenii | reverse complement strand
CCACCCCCGTCATTATTCTCCCGTCTTTCTTCCCCTTTCCCCATTCTCACTTTTTATATATATTGATGCCCACTTCGACCCATTCCACTAGTACCCTTGATAATGATAATATGACCACTCCAACGTCTTCTTTACCACCTCCTCTTCCTAGTCGTGATCGTGGTGTTACATTCACGGCTCAAGGTGCAACTTCAGCATCAACTTCTTCTCTACTCAACAACAACCCACCACCAACCCATCATTCTTCTCCATTGGACGTGTATTATTCTCATTTACAAAAACATGTCCGTGTGGTCAAACGAAAAAGTCCAAGGTATTTGCCAATGCCAGCTCTAGGTGATTATGAAACCACTTTGGCTAATGGGACAAAATCCACAAACTGGGTGGAATACTTGAAAGCGGTAAGAACAAAAGGGCAAAGATAACACTAAACTAATAGTCTTATTACTACTATAGTGGATTGATTATATTATTCAGTCAGCAGCAAGTGATCGTATTGATGACCAATTGGAACCCTTCTCTTACGACATTATGAAAAGTGGTTGTGATCGACTGTATCGACTGGGGATGCCATTGATGGCACCAATGCAAAACATGGTGGGAATTTATGAATGGCAAAACGTTCCACTGACGGGTGGTCTTTTTAGCGTAAGTTGCACAACTAACTTTAAATCCCCACTCACTTTTTAGTTTTAACTCTAGGCTTATTTATTTTTATGGTGGATGGATTTACTTGCCGTGTGTGGCTGTCTTGGTTTGGCTTTGTTTGTGATCACAGTACGACTGGAATCGTTTGCAGCACTTGGGATAGAAGCCATGGATATTCAAGGTGATGATGAACCAAGTGAGGATGAACCGGATGATAACAAGGCCAAGCAGCAAAAGAATTGGCGTAAACGATTAGGTCGGGCTAGTGATTTGTTCACCTTGTCTTATACGGGGTGTGAAGCTTCGGGTAAACTTGCTCCTGAATCGAAATCTGTAAACGAGTGGCGTACCGATATTACTACTAATTATGGTCCGACAGCGCAACTTTTGGTAATAAAAAAAAAAAAAAAAAGCTTCTAATTCATCATCTCCTTTTTTTTCTATTGTAGGTGCTGGATATCGTGGACAAACTCGAAAGACTGAAAAAGTAAGTATCGTCGGGTTGTTGTATAATAAAGCATTGATACTAAACCTACTTTTCCTGTTGATTAAAGTCTTGTTACATGGAAACGACCTGCAAAAACTCGTGCCTTGTTGGTTTTATTGGTGGCCGGTGCTATTGGTCTTTTTTACATTCCCTATGGATATATCACCAAATCATTATTCTTTTGGCTCGGTATTGAATTCTTTGTCTTGCAATACATGCGAACCTTTTATCCTCGATATCGTCGTCTCTTTAACGTCATTGATTGGGTCCTTTGGGGTGTACCTAACGATGCTCAATATGCCATGGAAGTCATCCGTCTCAGCCGCCACGAACCATACAAAGGAAAACATAAACCAGTGATATCGTCCCCAGTAACAGCACCAGTCCAATCATCATCATCATCATCGACTTCCTTGTTATCTTTTGAATCAATAGATCATCAATCAACATCAGATACCTTGTCATTACCTCCACGTCGGCATGGATCACACCAATCATTAACAGGAGATCGGTCGGTCTCTTTACCGGAATTGCCATTGACAAGTGATGGTAGCAACGACAGTGACGAAAACAAAAGCATCGATTCTGGTGAAGGTAAGAAAAAGTATGGCAAAGCGATATCGACAACAACGACATTAGCAACCATGATGGCATCTACGGCGGTGGGTCAATTTAAACAATTAATAGACGACAAGTTGGACAAGAATGGTGGTGACAAGAAATCAATACCTGTTTTGAAGGACAAGAATTGCCCCTGTAAGTTGCTATGAAAAAGAAAAAGAAAAAAAGAGGAAGGGAGTAAGAAGGTCTAAAGATCATTTTCTTTTATCAATAGCTTATGGATGTATGTATCAAGGCAGCATCCCTGGTCGACTTGTGATCCTTGAAGATGGATTCCAATTTAGAAGCTCTCGAATGACTGGTGCAAAGGTATTTGTGGATTATGCTTGGCAGGATTTGGTCAGTGTCCGGAAAACCAAGTCTATGGATGCCTTGATCTTCCATACTAATGGATTGGATATTCACCTGTCAGATGGTCAAGTAAGTATATGTCATGTTTTTATATATGCAAAGTGACTCATCTCCCTCTTCCCCCCCCTTTTTATTTTTTATTTATTAGGTACTCTCTTTTGAAAATGTTATCAAGAGGGACGAATGCTTTACTCATCTGGTATCTTCTGGTGAACATTGGTGATTCTTTCAAGACCTTTGTATAATTGACTTTACCTTGTATATAGTTTATTTAACTTCTACCCCTTATCCCTTCTCTCCTTCACATACACCCACCCACCCCCCCCTTTTATATAGTATTTTGTAGTACAATTGTATAAATATATAAATGTGGATGATTGACACTATTCTTTAAGGAGAATTGTCCTTCGTGTTTTATATCATGAAATAGGGGGGGCGTCTCTTTCAGAATAAATTCTTACTTTTTTTAATAATTCTGATGTCTTGTCTTCTCTCTTCTTTTTTTTTTTGTAATTCATGCCTATAAAAAAACTCTCACCGGACTCTGCTATCTCCGATGTGGTTTCTTTTAAACCAAAACCTAACAGTGTCTACCTTGGCATTGTTGTATTTAATCATAAACAACAAGTACTCCTATCACCCAGCCAACAACTTCCAACATTACCACTCTTCACTCGGGATCGACTTGCTTACCATTCATTGACATTAAACAGCCCCAATTTTCATGCTATCGTCCAGTGGTCTCAAATGACCAACACATCGTCCACTGACCACTTGTCCTTACAACAACGCAACTTTATCAGTCACTTTGCTTATACTCATGGCAAACTCATGCAATATATTGGTTGTGATCCACAACAAGGGTCCTTTTATCGACATGTATTGGAATTCCAGCGACCTAATTTCAAACTCCTACTGATGCTCTATCCTTTTCACCAACTCACCTTGACCCAACCACCACTCTCACGCACCTCACGACTTCATTGGTATCCTTCCAAAGGATTAGAGCATTTATCATTCTTATCATCGCAGCATGTCACTCGACCTACCACACTTTGGCGTCAACCTCAATCGGTGCATTATGCGCAAACGTCCCGGTTACCAAGGGGACTGTACCTTGCTCTTTTTTACTGCCAGTCCTCTCCTCCCAACAATCAACGAGGTCTTCAAATCTTTTTGGAAAAACATCATGAACACCGATTGCCTTGTGTGCCTCTTCGACTCGATACTCGAATTACCAATGTGGAATGGGAATGGTTACAAACATTGGCTCAACCTGGCTACGACGACGACGACGACGAAAAGGGGCAACATGGTATTAAAACCCCGACAATGGGATTCTCGGAAACCTATGACTTTTTAACCAAGGAAATGCAACAAAAACAACAAGAACACCAATTGGCTATTCAACAACAATTAGCTCCCTTCCAACAGGCATTACGACAAGGACGGAATCAATTACAAGCCATGGCCGGTGTACCTATTCAGCTCAAGGATCTTTTCTCTGAAGATAGTTTATGCATGATGTATGATGATGATGTCGATGAAACCAAGGTACCTGACGATACCACCAAAACATTGAAAAAAAAGACATTATCCATCACAGACATGTTCACCTATGGACAATTACAAACTCAACATGGATGGAATCGACCGGTACATGTCCGAATGTTGGTGATCGTCAAACCCTTATGCATTACCCCTGATTTCCCAGTCCAGCCCAACTTTGACTTTTATCCTTACCATGTCTTTCGAACCTTGCATCAAGATAAAATGTACTTTAGCGCCGCGTCCTTGGATTCACCTCGACGTCAACCTCAACATCATGTGTCCATGTCGGATTTACTGAACAACACCACGACAGATATCACCAAACGACCCACCAAACGACGATCGGTGTGTGCTGCTCCGGTCACATCCGCATTGTTTTATCAAGACAAGGACATGAAGGGATGGACAGGGCGGTTATTGGCATTTGACAGGCAACGGATTCATAAGGAACACAGGACATCCAGGATCACCTCGACTTGCTCTTTACCTATTGCTTTTAGTACACCTTGTTATGATCCTCCTTGCTTTTCTAAGCGATTGAAACGTTGGTGGCTTGCTAGGCGTCGAAAATCATAACCTGTTATTTGATTAATAGCTATCACCTTGTATAAATGTCTAATTTTTTTTTTTTTTTTTTTTTTTTTTGGCAATAAAGTTTTTACATTTTAACCCCCGGCATTTTTTTCTTCTCTTCTTTTGCTTGTTTATCACTATCATGGATGTGGACGAGGCATTGATCTTGACAGCATACTCTTATTGGGAAATCGCTTTTATATATGCTTTTACTGTCACCTTTGATCGTCCTGATCTTGCCACTATCTTCCCCACACCATTTTTTACACCCAAGGTAAGCAAAAAAAAAAAAAAAAAAAAGAGGGAGAGCACGTAAGGGCTACAACTAACCTTTTTTTTTTTATATTCATAGATGCTGGAAGATGCACTGGTCAATGACTCACAAGGTCTATTAAGCAATATCATGTATGCCTTCCTCAGTAATGCATTGAATCGCAAGAAGCCTATAACGTAAGTAAAGGAGAAAAAAAAAAAAAAGAGAGGAATGGTTGTCATTGATTCATTTTGTTATATGTGTAGACCAGATATTGCTTCACGTCACTTGTCAAGTTACATTTCCGCCAAAGTACAAGCATCCGACTTTGATCTTGGCTACAATCCACTTTCTCGTCAAGACGGTTTTGATGCTTTGACACCTGATCTAAAGGTAAAAAAATAATATAATGTCACTCTCTACTCACTCTTATAAATATATTTTATATGATAGCTTAAACTATTACACGCGCTGGTGGAGTGGCAATTACAAGACAGCACTGCTATTCGAACGATTGTGGAAACAGTATATAACAACACCAAGAAATCAGATATCAATCCTTTGGCACCAATACCTATTGGCTCTGACAGTCAAAAACGAGCCTACTGGCAATTTGGAGGTAAAAACAAAAACAAAACGGCAAGACAAAGACTGATGATTCCTTCTTAATAGACTCACCCTATATGTGGCGAGAAAGGATCAATCTGAAATCTGGGTGTGAATGGGAAATAGGCAAGTAGGAACATGACGATCATTGGGATGTGTATATTAACCTTTTCTTCTTCTTAGTATGTCGTGATTTGGATGAATTACAACAGTTTGCCGACGATATACTGGAACACAGCAAAAGTCAGAATGAAAAACACCTTGCGAAAAAGATCAAACACACATTAATCCCTGATCTTGAGGAAAAACAAGCAATACAGGCACGTGAACAGGCACGGAAGGATCGATCAGAAGCACGAAAAATAGCAGCACAGCTGGCCCTGGAGGAATTACCACGACGATTACCACCAAGGGAACGAAGAAAACCAACACGGTATAGTTTTAATGAAGACTCAACAGATGATCAGGACGATGAAACGTATAAGGAACCGACGCCACCACCAGTCATGCCGACAAGACGACCTGTTCGATCAAGTAGAAGATTGAATGGGAATAACGATCCACAGGACAATAACAGCAGCACCAGCGATATTGATATAGGAATGGAGCAGGCGACTAGTGATCAAGAATGATAAAATGGTGGTTTGACTCTCTCATGGTATAGTATAGATAAACTAGATATTGTGTTGGTTTGAAATAATAAAAAAAAAACATGTCTTTTAAAACTCCATGCAGGCCTTGGCAATGCAAAACTTTTTTTTTTTTTAGTGCCGGACTGACCGGGATTTGAAATGTAACTCCTGTCAAAAGGGAATTCAATTTTGGGCCATGAATCAAGCTCTTTCTCTTACGAAACAATATGGGTAAGGCATACATAACATGCATCCATCCATCCATCCATCCATCTATCTATGTGTATCATAAAAGGAAACAACACTACAACAATATCGTGCGGTATAACAACTTTGACAACACTTTTTGAATATCATAACTGATGGATGGGTAGATAGGATGAAAGCATTAATGATCAGTAAACTAATTCAGCTTTTTATGTTAATGGTATATAGGTATCAGTCGCGATTCTCGTCATAAGCGCAGCGCTACAGGTGCTAGACGCTCTCAATACAGAAAGAAGAGAAAGTAAGGATCAAGATCTATTGGGGAGAACGATGAACTGATCTTTTTTTACATGATAGGTTCGAATTGGGTCGCCAATCTGCCAACACCAAGTTGGGAGCCAAACGTATCCATCTTGTCCGTGTCCGTGGTGGTAACTACAAACATCGTGCGCTCCGTCTTGAAGCGGGTAACTTCTCATGGGGCTCTGAAGGTGTATCTCGCAAGACCCGTGTCTTGACTGTGGTCTACAACGCTTCCAACAACGAATTGGTTCGTACTAACACTTTGGTCAAGGGTGCCGTGATCCAAATCGATGCTACTCCTTTCCGTCAATGGTACGAATCTCACTATGCTCAAGTCTTGGGCAAGAAGAAGGCTGCTGCTGCCAAGACCGAAGAAGTCGAACATGCTGCTGACAAGAAATCCAACGCTGTCCAAAAGAAGATTGCTGCTCGTCAAGCTACTGCTGCTGTCGATCCTCTCTTGGATGATCAATTTGCTGCTGGTCGTCTTTATGCTATCATTGCTTCTCGTCCTGGTCAATCTGGTCGTTGTGATGGTTATATCTTGGAAGGCAAGGAACTTGAATTCTACGTCAAGAAGATCAAGGTAAGTCAATGTGATGGTGATTGTTTTTTTTTTTACTAACATGTTCCCCCTCCCTTTTTTTTTTTTTTTATCTAGTCCAAGAAGCATTAGAATTAGCCCTTTACTTGATAAAATTCTTTTATTGTTTATGCTTATCTTTTAATAAAGTCATTGATTTATTTGTGTATATTATGTCATCTTATACTGTGTCTTTTATTGTGTTAATGGTTTGTCTTTGTGGGTGGCAAAAGGGAATTCAGGGGGATATTTATTTGAAATGCCGACAGACAGGCGGGAGAAGAAAAAGAGCCAGAAGGGGCAAAATCGATTACTTCCTCCCTCTTTCAGCTTCGATATCGTCAAATAATGGTACGGCACGGCAAGAAGAAGAAGAAGTGATAGATGGATGAATAGGATGGATGGATGGATGGATGGATGGATGGAGGCACACAGATGGGTTAATGAACGACAAACTAATCTCTCTTTTTTTTTTTTTTTCTTTTACTATAAAATGAAATAGAGCGCCGAAGAACAAAAGGTCAACAAGGCCAACCCCATGAAGTCTCTTCACATTGAAAAGCTCGTGTTGAACATCTCTGTTGGTGAATCTGGTGATCGTTTGACCCGTGCTGCCAAGGTGCTCGAACAATTGACTGGTCAAACCCCTGTGTACTCCAAGGCCCGTTACACTGTGCGTACTTTTGGTATCCGTCGTAACGAAAAGATCTCTGTCCATGTGACTGTGCGTGGTCCCAAGGCCGAAGAAATCTTGGAACGTGGTCTCAAGGTCAAGGAATACGAATTGCGTGATCGCAACTTTTCTGCCACTGGTAACTTTGGCTTTGGTATTGATGAACATATTGATTTGGGTATCAAGTATGATCCTTCCATTGGTATTTACGGTATGGATTACTATGTTGTCATGGGTCGCCCTGGTTTCCGTGTCGCTCGTCGTAAGCGCGCTCAATCTTCCGTTGGTGTCAACCACAAGATCAAAAAGTCTGAATCTGTCGAATGGTTCAAGTCTCGCGTAAGTATCTCTCAAGTTGATGACAATGGATTTATTTTACTAACGATGAATTTTTTTTTATATGTAGTTTGACGGTATTGTCCTTAACAAATAGATTAGATCACTTGTAGTCTCCTCCTTTGATTAAATAAAGAAACTTTTTGTCTGTTAAACACAGGTCTGTCATGTAGGAACAAGTAAAACTGTGGTCGTTTTTAAATCCCGATATCGATTGTCGAAACCCCGCTTGCATGATTTGGAGAGAAGTCTTTAATTCATCGTGGTAGGGGGGATATATGGTAAAAAAAAAAAAAGATGAATGTCAATGATACATATCCTCATACCTGTATTGGACAAAAGGAAGCATCATTCATCATGAAAAGCGAGAATGACATGTTAGGCATACGGGACGGATTGGCGTCTGATCATTCTTTATAATGTCGACTCTTATGACAATTTTCTTTAAAGAACCCAACACTGGTACCGGTAAAGCATGTGGTCCCTGCTCTAACAAGAAGACACAATATCATCAACCCTCTTTATGGAAAAGACCTCCCAAGGTAAGACATCAAAGGAAGAAGCAACAAGGACAAATTAGAAACTTGTTTTTTTTATTGTAGGTCAAGACATCCAACCAAAGCGTGATTTGTCTCGATTTGGATCATTTACCAAGTGCCATGATGTGGGTACTGTCTCCCATTGGCCACCCAGTCTACGGTGATGATCTTGCAGGGGCATAGTTGGTGTTTAGTAATAGTAAAAGGTTTTATCATATAATTCTTTTAACAAACAAAATGCACTGGATTGATTCAGGTCATGCCAATGGGAACCGCTTTAGGATCAAGCCTAATGTCGGGATTTGAAAACAAAGTAAAATTTTTTGTACGTAGTTGACTTTTTTCTTTTCCTTTTGTTCTCCCTTTTCTCTTCATTTTTTATTTTTATTTTATTTTTTCCTTCTCACACCAAAAACAATGGTCGACAATCCCACAACTGAAGAGGTAAATACAGTGAACCATTGAGTTCACTTGGGTTTACTAATCTTGTTTTGGCGTTATTAATACTAAATGATGCTTACTTTATTGTTTACTTTATTGATCTCATACGTAGGTTGGACGGTCTCGTAGCCCTTCTGTTGAAATGAAGGATGGTGGTGCTTCTAATGGCTCTCGCTCTCGGTCTCCTGCCTATCGGTCTGTCTCAAGGTCAAGAAGCCCCAGTCGTCGTCGTCGTGGTAGAAGTACCAGTCCTTCTCGCTCCTTGTCACGCTCACCCGTGCGTCGTCGTCGACGTCGAACCCCATCTCGGTCAAGAAGTCGAAGGTAAGTTGAAAAAAAAAAGTTTGATTGTGGCATTTCTCTATGGTTGCTTTGTTTATTATTCCTTTATATGGGGGGTGGGAAATAAAAAAACAAAAAAAAAACATAAAAAAAAAAAAAAGAGGAAAGGCTCTTCTGATGCTTTTTTTTTATATTATTGTAAAAAAAGAAGTGTGAAGAAGGGTTTTGGAAACAAGAAACAAATCAAGTACAGACAAATCTGTAGTATTCAAGAGGGAAAAAAAAAAAAAAAGAAATGAATGAAGCAACCATGGAAGAATAATATCTCGCGCAAGTCATCGGTGTCTTATCCTGTCTTTTGGTTTATCTAGTGTGTCTCCTCGTCGGTCATCTTATCGTAGTAGACGCGATTCTCGTCGTAGCCGATACTCTCGATCTCCCTCTCGTGATCGTAGAAGGTAACTAGGATAAATAAACGTGTATGTATGTGTACTAAACTCTCTTTATAGCCGACGACCACAGCAAAAGAAGGATCTTCATGGTACCAGAGTAAGTGATGCATGGTGAAGGAGGGGGGGGATTAAAAGGGGGGGGGACGAAATCCATATTAATCATCCACTTTTAACTATCTAGGAAGCACCTGAACCATCCAAGGTCCTTGGTATCTTTGGCTTGAACATGCATACTCGTGAACGAGATTTGGAAGATGTATTCTCCAAGTTTGGTGCTTTGGATGCAGTCACTGTTGTTTATGATCATCGGGTAAAGAACAGAAAAAACTGGATTGGAAACCACCCACTCACCATTTTTTTTTTTTTTTTTTGGGTGGTAGGCTAAACGCTCTCGAGGATTTGGATTTGTCTACTTTGTCAAGCAAGAAGATGCTACTCGTGCTCGTGAAGAAACAAATGGCATGGTAAAGTGATATTGATGTTTAATATCAAAGATACTGATCTTTTTTTATTATTATTAGGATCTTGATGGTAGAACGGTGCGCGTGGACTTTTCTGTGACTCATCGTGCTCATAGTCCTACTCCTGGTGAATATATGGGTGAAAAACGTCCTGATAATGGTCGTGGTTATGAAAGATCCCGTCGATATAGTCGCTCTCCTCCTCGTCGTCGCAGAAGAAGCCGAAGCCGATCTTGGTCTCGTTAAAATCACTCTCTCTCTCTCTCTATGCTTTGGATCTTTTAACCCTAGTATAGCTTATTTACTTTTTTTATCTTTTTTATCTTTTTGTGTTTTAGGTTTCGTTTTATATCTCATTATTGTTTATTTATAGGGAATAAAGGGATGCCTTCTGTGATTGCTTTTATGCATGTGTTGTTTATCTACTGCGTGTACTCTTGTTGTTGTATTAATGTAGTGGGTGACGATGATCGGAATTTGAATATACTCGTCATGCTTCGCTTTTTTGTCTCTTCCCCCCCCTTTACTCCTCTCTCTCTCTCTCTTCTTTCTCCTTTTTTACTTTTGGCTTTTACTTTATATGCGTTAATATATATACCCCATCCTGTACATTTCTGTGTCTACCATTGACCTTATTACTTTACCACTTGCTTGTTTATACTCCCTTTTGCTCATCTTGACCATATTTATTTAACTATTCCCTTCCCCCCCCCCCATACTATATCATCTGAACTCTACAACACAATGTCCGACCTTACCATCTCTTTGGAACTTACTAATGGTGCTGGCCGGTCAGGTTTAAACTTGATGTCTAAAAGCACACCATTAAAGTCCTCCACCTCTAATGGGTCGTGTCACCAACCTGGAACTTCTTTGGGCTTACAAAGCATTCCTTCACCTCCTGTACCTTCCAAAAGCAATAATGTATCCAACAAAAGTAAGTAGACAACAGATTTTCCTTTGGAAATACTCACTCATTTTACACTTTTTCTTTTTTAATTTGCTTTTGAACTTTTTAGCCTCCAATTTATCTCACGTACCTTGCAAGTTTTTCAAACAAGGAACCTGTACTGCTGGCACCAATTGTACCTTCTCACACAATTTGACTCCAAACTCCGAATCCTCTGTGTGCAAGTACTTTATCAAGGGCAACTGTAAATTTGGAACCAAATGTGCTTTGCTCCACACCATGTCTCCTTATGGCGACAACCGGAAATACATATCCAGTTGGAGCTCTCCTTCCCATTTACAACAACAGTATCAGCAGCAAAATCATCATACTCTATCCGATCCACATTCTACCCGACAAACGAATAATAATGGATTCAGTCAATTGACAGCAGCAATACAACAACAACAACAACAACAACAGCAACATATACAGGGTTTATCCACTTCTATTCCTTCCAATAATCCACTTTATCAATATCGTCCACCACAAGGTAATTCGATCAAGCATCCTGGTATTAGTAGTTTACGGACAACACCCTCGGTATGGGATCCGGCGACAACAAACTCAAGCCTTAACAACAACAAAAACAGCTTTATCGACACCAATGGGTATTTGCAGCGGATTCCAGAGACTGAGAGATATGATGGCTTTCGACAATTATACGATGGTGGTTATCAATCTTCTTCCAGTCTTGGTAATTTATCAAAATCGTACGACCCATGGACAAGACATTCTTCTCGATTCTTTGCAAGTCCTCTTGATCATCATGGCTCTTCTCAAACTAGCACTGCTTCCAACATACACTCGTATTCCTTCCAAGGTAAAAAATAAAATAAAATCATTCTATGTAGTTGGCTTACTTTTATTTATTTTTTTCTTTACTAGCACAAAATCCCTCCTCTTTACAAGGCTCTTTTGATCGACTGGGAACCGACACATTATTAGGAACATCGACCAATGCAGGCAGCCATACGGATATAAGCGACATATGGTCCCACCCTATGGGCTTCAATGAACGATTCGACACGTCTTCTGCCAATGCCATCAACATTCCTGGTATGAATTCATCCATTCTGCAAGTACCATCCGAAGATGTCGCCCTTCGTCGTCGTCCACTCTATCAACAACAACAACAACAACAACCGTCTTATTATCAACCACCTTCCAATACACCTGAACCATCCTCTTTTATCTCACCATTTACCGAGGATCGTCAAAGACCAAGACACTCGACTCACGACGAAACCGATGCACCGTTTTTTATGGAAGATACGGAAGAGGAGGATGGACCTACTCCCGACCAACAACGACAAGATAATAATACACAGAATCAGACCCTTGGGTTCCCTTCTTTTACTTCATTGGTGCGGCCTACTTACTAATTTGGAACATCTAACAACACATATAGTTAGATATAGTGTACACATACTTGATTTATTGTTTTATCTGTTTATTACTTTCCCCTTCTACACACAAAAAGTTATTTATGCAGTCCTCCTACATCCAGTCATAACCACCACCCCAAGAAAAAAGTGGTATTCATTTAAACTAATAAAACAATTCTACTTTTATCAAACATGTCTATGTACATTAATGATGCAAAACTAGTTTAATATATACTATATTTGCATAGCCTTCACTTGCGATTACCAGTCAGACCATTACTAGGAGATCAAACGCTCAGACCCTGGTGTCAGTCAGGTCAAGAACAAGTAAACCGATTTTAAATCCCGACTACCGTGGACTTGTTGTAATCCCGTACTAGCATCATATTTATTTATGTTTATAGATGATATTTATTTATTTATAACATGGGATAGATATAAAAGAATAATATGTGTGGTAAAAGGATACTATAGTTTTAAAGAAGAAGGGGTGTTTTACGCACGGCAGGAATCGAATGCTAAAGGATAAAAAAAAAAAAAAGAATGATGAGAATGGGGAGGGGGATTCATGCATGATCTTCTAATACCTGGAAAGCCACAAATCGATGCACTGACAAAGTATGTGATCAACTAGATAAATAAGAGAGCGTGAGTATTAAATAAAGTACTCGCCATTCAAGACTTACAAAGCAAGCCAATACAATCATGATCATAAGCTTTGTATTCTTCCACCACATGGCTCTCTAAAAAGAATCATTTTCTTGTTTGTTTATTTGTTTGTTTTCTACTACTTGTTTGTTTATCATTTACCTTGAGTTGAGTGCTTCGTTTCTTGAATGCAAATGCTTGTTGATTCAGACTATCGGTCTTGTCCACAAGTAATTCGATCCGTTCCCCACGTTCCAACACACGTTCTATAAACAACAAGAATGAGTTTTTTTTTCCTCTATTTTATCTCTCTCGAATCAATACTTACCAATATTGTGTACCATCACATCCTTGACTTGTTCAATTTCACCATGTACCTGTTTTAATCGATCAGATCCTGGATTGGTGGAGAAGTATTCCTATCGTATAAGAGTGAGTATATATAAAACTCTCCTCCATCCTTTTTAGTCCAGCTTACCATTTGCTTGGCAATCACTCGCGAGAATTCGTTCAGTCCATAAGGTGGTGAATGAAGTGCTCGGTCTTTACCATAGTTGGATAAAAACTTGTCTTTCAAGTCTTGTAAAAAGGCAAAGGGGACACGTCGGCCAAAGGAATCGTCAGCCATACACATGTAAGTGATGCCATCTTCACAGATATAATGGAAAAGATACCTAAACAAAGAGCACAAGTTCATTAATCATAAACCAACGTTGTTAATGTCACTTGCCTATCATAGACATAAGTGAGTTTGGAGTTATTGGGTGGGATCTTTTCCAATATGGCCTGGGTAACTGTGATAAAGAAAGGCACTTTATTATTATTATTATTATTATTATTAATGTTTCCTTTACCTGTAGCAAAGTTGCCTGAGCTATTGGTATGTTCTGCTAAAACAGTAGAGCCATGAGCTACTAATCCATAAATAAGTGACATTGAATGGTTGTTTGTTGTAGGGGGGGGGATGGGAAAGAGAGAAGAGAAGAGGGAAAAAAAATGAATCGGGTCCTTACCTTATTTACTTTATCACCCATCATTTCAAATCCCGATAGCGACATGTAGATCGTCAACCAGCTTCTATTGTATACCACAAGTAATGAAGCAAAATAAAGGGTTGGGATCAGACACACTTTCCTTCACATTCGACAATAATTAATTGTATTTCCAAAATGGTGTCGTAAAACGAACGATCTTGGATATGATAATCGTGCCTACCTATTTCCACCCCCCATTAATCTGGACTTGAAATCTGGAAGCAAATGTACACTCCGATCAATGCAAGAAACAAAGCAAAGAAGACATTCATGGGCATAGATCAAATGATGGATTTTTTTGATTGCGCAAATAAAGATAAATAAGAGAAGAGCGGTGATAAAAGGCTATTCTACTGATATGAGGATGAGTGAGGATGATATATATAAAGGTAAGTGTATCATTGTTTTTCCACGTCAAAGCCATTGTTCTTGTTGTATGAGCCCCTAGTTTATTAGTTGTATCCATTCGACCTAAGGTCGTGTATGTTTTGCAGGCATACCTAGGTTTTTTTTTTTTTTTTTTTGATTGACAAGATCCCAATGTTGCGATCCATTGTGAGGAAGGGGGAATGTGATTCTTGGTTAATTCTAATTCATTCGTTATCTAAACCATAATGTATCAAGAGGAAGGTTAGTTAAAATGAGGAGTAAAAGCCAAGAGAGAGAGAGAGAAAGGTACTATCTGTTTGCTTACGTGGTAATGGTGTCATTCCATAGGGTTTGTCCCCTATACAGTAAAAAGGGATCATACAGACTTTTTTCATTACTTTATATGCAGTTACCCATCAAGTATTTCATACATTTTGTCTTGTAGAGTCAAGATAAAGCTGTCTGGTGTGAGAGGGAACAAGTAGATACTGTTGGAAAGAAAGGACCAGCCCTGTCCAATCAAAAATGAATTCAATTTCCGACGGAGGGATTGAAAAACTCCCCTTTTCGGCTTGATGAAATAAAGCTTCCTCCTTTCACAAAGGTAATAAAAAAATAGGATGATAAAAAACAACAACAATATGGATTTGACAGGATGAATCAACAGGATTGTACGATTTACATGGATGGATGGATGGATGGATGGATGTATGGATGGATGGATAGTCTTGTACTCACACTCTTGTTTTTATTTTTTGTCATTGTCAATCTGGAATGGTATAGAATTTGTCACCATGGTTCAACGTGTTACTTACAGACGTCGCCTCTCATACAACACCCGCTCCAACCGAGTCAAGATCGTCAAGACTCCTGGTAAATGATACATTAAAACCTTCCCTTCCCGTCACTCATTCTTTTCTTCTTCACATTAGGTGCCAAGCTCGTCTACCAATATCAAAAGAAGCCCGTCAAGGCTCCTCGTTGTGGTGACTGTGGTAACAATTTGGCTGGGGTAAGTACACTATGAGATCCACACGACAATGATGACTGACTTTTTCATTTTCCTACAATAGATCAAGGCTCTCCGTGCTCGTCAATTCCACAATGTGTCCAAGACCCAAAAGACCGTGAACCGTGCTTATGGTGGTTCTCGCTGCGGTCACTGTGTCCGTAGCCGTATCGTCCGTGCCTTCTTGATCGAAGAACAAAAGATCGTCAAGCGTGTCCTCAAGGCCCAAAAATAGACATCCTACCTCTCTTTCACTCTTTTATATGCTTTAATGTAATAATAAAAAATTGGATGTTGATACTTTATTTAGGGAGGAGGGAATATAAAATAGGTGCGGGGGTTAAAATACATTGATCATGCAAACCGTTTATGACAATAACATTTATTTATTTAATGGATGATTGGGGATGTATATGAAGTAATCTATTGTTAAATGATGAGGGGATTCTATTGTTTTTGACGTTTTCCAAGTTTTGGTTGAGTCAGAGCACCTTTACGTTTGACAGCATCCACCAATTGTGATAATGATCCAGATTTGGTAGTTGATTGTTTGTCTTCAGTAGGTTGTGTAGTCTATATATATATATATATATATATATATAAAGATCAGTCCATCGATTCCTACCATTGTTATGACTCGATTTATTTTTATTTTTATTACCTTTGTTGTGACATTCTTCTTCCATTCTTCACCTTGACCCCATTCCTTGCTTAATTTCGATTGTCTTGCCTCCATCAGTTTCTTCATGTTCTTGGTCTTTTTGAATTGAGGATTGGTAGGATCAATAGCAAAGTGATGAGAGTCTTGTAAAGCAGCAAAACGAGGATCCTGGACGTTGATTTCAAAGTCATCGGTAGTCGATTGTAATAGTTCCTTTTCCTTTCGACTTGTCTTGCCCTTTTTCTTTTCCAGTTTTTCTCGTTTCAGTACTTGTTTCATATCGAATCCTTCACCCTTGGTTTGATCGTCGCCCATGAGTAGTTCCAATTCCGCCTTTTGTCGTTTTTGTTCCATGCGTTCTTCCTTTGACAGTTTCTTCTTCTTGTTCTTCTTCTTTTCCTTGGGGTCTTTCACTAACAAAGAGAGAGAGAGAGAGAGAGAGATGAGTCAAACAGTATCTATTTTGTATTCAGTAGAGAAATAGACTTACCAACTGCACCTTCCTTTTCCATTTCAGCACGAGCTTCTTTAAAGAAAGCATCACCTTCCAATTCTTCATCATTGTCCGATTCACCAAAGGTTTGAGCTTTTCGACCACTCTTCTTCTTGTTGAATTTACCATCATCGTCTCCCTTATTTTCCAATTCACGTCGTTCCTTCTTGGCCATTCGTTTTTCCTTTTGTTTCCGCATATAAGTTTCAATACTGGTTTCTTCCTTGGGTTCTTCATCGTCATCATCCGCACCAAGACCACCAGTTTTTTCACTAAGACCAGGAGTAAATGTGATTTCCATATCGCCATCATCATCATCATCATCATCATTGGTCTTGTCATCGTATACATTAGAGTCACCATTGGCCAAGAGTTTCCGGTACTTTGCACGCATCGCTTCCACATCTTGTTCATCATCAGAATCATCCCCATCCTCATCAGAGGAAGCCAAATAAGCATCAAAGTCCAAGTTTTTCAAATCGGCTTCAGTGAATTCACGACGAGTCAACTGGACACGTTCAGGCAGATCTTGATCCCATGTTAACTTGACCCGAGTATGTTGGAGTGCTTCGGTTTGGAATTTCAAAGGTTTGTAGCCATCAGGAACTTGAGTGCAAGTATCACGAGGAGTGTCATCGAATTCCATATCATCGGGTATATATCGCATATCGAAGAAATTGGCACTGTTTTCGTATTCATTGCCGTCACAGGATTGGTAGAGGATCTTGGCAGTGAAAGGAGCATCACATTCCACTACAGCATAATAGTACCTATTATATATAAAAAGTTAATCAATCTAGTGAGGTTCATCATCATTGACAACTTACTTTAACCGATCCAATTGGTATTTGCGTAGTGCTTCTTGATCAAAGTCTTCACCCATACCTTCTTCCACTTGATCCCGAATGATAGTCTTTTCAGTCACTTCTTCATCACTACTGTCATCGTCCTTGTTGATTTCAGTAGTAGCCTTGAAGATTTCCTTGGGTGGTCCTTCACGTTCTTCCTTTTCAATACGTTCCTTGCCGAATTCAGAGGGATAAATAGATACACGTTCAATAACACCAGTCTTGGGCTTGAATCCATTCAATACTTGATAAATGTCCATCGATTTGACCTTGTCCCAATCTAAATTAACCAATGCCAGTCGTCGAGTTTCTTCACCTTGTTGAATTTGCTATATAAAGGTGTGAGTTGACTGATTTTTAATAACCATGGTTTCCATTATCACTTACAGGAATTTCATCTTCTTGTTCAGATTCAGATACTTCTTCTTCAATATCTTCATCAGAGGTATCCGAGTCATCGATTACACCTTTACCACGCATAGGATCATACCCTTTTTGTCCAAAAGCCAAAGGAGAGTTTTCTTCTTCATCAGAAGAGTCTTCGTCTTCTAAATTACCTTCGTCAGCCATTAGTTCCTTTTCGAGTTCAGTCAACGATTTGTTATCATCACTGTCGCTATCGTCGTCTTCGTCTTCTTCAATATGATAAAACCGCTTCAGTTCCTTTTCAGCAGAATCGGCTTCTAATTTACGACCATACTTGTCCACCTTGGCTATAATAATAATAAAAGCTTAGTTTGATATAAAGTACATCTTGATTAGTACTTACGTCCAGCACCAGTGCCAAAATCCTTTGAAGTTAACATGGACTTGAATCGTTTGTCGATCGTCACCTTGGTGTCCTTCTTCTTGGGGCGCAGGAAACGAGGATCATTGTGTACTTTTTTAAACCGAGGATCGTTGATCTTTTCGTCAGATCGGTTTGCTGTAGGTTGCTGTTTCTTTTGAGGAGGCATTACTTTAAGTGAGAAAAAAAAAAAGAAGGAAAAAAAAAAAATTGGTCCTGCCGACAGGAAGTAGTAAGCCACAACTGAAAAGTTCACACCCCGACTCATCGCTTTGATTGACTGATGCTATTCCCACTGATCTACTTGAGATGTAAAGAAATCATTTATAATATGAGTCTATCTTAATTTGAATATCACTTGATCAATTAAAGGATAAACGTATAATGCTGGGATCAAGGATCCATTGAAACAAGAAATGATGATTATAGGTGCTCCTTTATGTAATACAGTACATGAGGACCCAAACGGGAAATCATCATCATCATTCATCCAATGTTGCTTCTTTTATCATAAAAGTAATTATCCGTAACAAACCTATTGTAAAAAAGGATTCAATCAAAAAGTGGGTGGTAGGCATACGATCAATTAATTTCAAATCCCGATATTCATGCGGATTTATTGTAAATCCCGCCTCTTTTCACACTGTATGAGGTAACGTCATAGCCACTCGAATCAATCCCCTGCTTTATGGAATCATCTTGTGCCCTAACCAAACAAGATGTTTATGTAGGGGTTGTACCTTTTTTTTTTTTTAAAAAAAAAGAAAGAATGTCATTTGATTTGTGTCGACGTTGGCCCCCTTGTCTGATTTAAACCCCGGCACGTGATACACACCTAAAGAATTTTTTGTGCTATGATAGTGATAGTGACACCATTAGGAATGATCTTAATCAATGGGTTAAGCTTACCTTTGGCTTTAATGACATCCATAGTAGCCAAAAAAAAATATTAATCATAATCATAAAAAAGCTTTAACATGATAATAACATATATATATATATATATATATATCAAATTTGATATAAAAATTTACCTGTACTCAGTATTAGTGTGTAATCGCTGTAATACTGTGTGGCAATGTGATGTGAACGCCTCCCGAACATGCGTGCCCTCTTCATGAAGATGGTGACGACTGGACGACGATCTGGGCTCTTGGCAAGACCACTTCCTCTTCAATAGTCCGTATATCAAATATGCGTTGATGTTTACCGCGTAAGTTGACAGAAAAAAAAAAGTATGGTACTCCATTTAGACTAACTATTTCTTATATGTCCTTAACGGTTCCTGTCAATTGCCATTATCTTCACTACGGTCTGCCTCAATTTGATTTTTCCACCGTCCAATTTTTATTCAACCCATTCTATTTTTACTTTTTATTTACCCGAATTTCAGGTGTGTACTATTTTGTCAATAACCCCCTCCCTTTGTTGGAATCTAATAAAGATCATATTACAGCCCCCCCCACCTTCCTCCATTGTTTATTAAATGAGACTATATAATATAATATAATATACTAGAGAATTTTCCTTGATTACATTCCAGGTAAACCTTCATATCCTTGATTAGTATAATTAGGTCGTATACCCGCAGCCAGTTCCATATGCAAATGTGATCCAAAAGGGAGACAACCTTCAAGAGTGGCTTCAGAAACAAGGGTTGTGAATGCATCTGCAGTGTAAGTATCGTTTTCTATCAGATGATTTGTCAGACGCCGTAAATTACTCCATATTGCCGATAAGATAGTAAATGAGGTGATTGTGCCAGGGAAGGAAGGATGATGAGTAGGAATACTATTTCAAAAAAAAAAAAAAGAATTAAAAGTGAATCACTAGCATATTATTATTATTATTATTATTATTATTGTTATTACCTATCGAGATTTATTGGTCGTTTACGAGTGAATTGAATTTGATCATCAGCTGATGAATTAGTAGTCCCACTATTGTATTCTTCTTGATTTGAGTAGGAGGCATCGGATGATACCATGTCATCATTTACAGTAGGTTGGAAAGTCGGTTGTTGGTATAATGATCGATTGGTAACAAAAGAAGGTCGATGGATACCACCATAAGGTAATAAAATATTTGGCATACTTGGTGAATTGGGTTCAAAGTCTGTCATGTTTCGTAACACTAACCCTCCTTCCTCTTCCGTTTCATCTTCAATAAAAGCCCCCGTACCATCATGAGAAGGAAGGACATCAAAGGCAAAATCAAGGTCGGAAAAGGATTCAGTATCAGACGGTCGGAAAGAGGAAGAGAAGGATTCGGGTTCAGACGAGTCTTGAGGTGGTGGTGGTAGTGAGGAAGTGTCTGAGGAAGAGTTGGATCGTAGGGCAGTGCTGATAACATGCCAATCTGTTTCCGAATCTGAAGAGGTTGATGGGACATGTGAACGTAGAGTGGGTGGAGGTGAGGGTGATAACAGTCCATCTTCTGTAGTTATTAAAGGTTGTGAGCGATGTCGTGGTCGAATTTGTTGTTGAGCAAATGCCATTGTAAAGAGACAAGAAAAAAAAAAAAAAAAAAAAAAAAAAAAAAGATAAGAAAGAAAGAAAAATGAATGGGGTGTAATCACCTGGTGAGGATAAAAAATCACACAATCTGACTTTGAATCTTCTTGTTCAGTCTCCTATTATCAGTCTGATCTGCATGAACCGATAATTCAGATAAATACCCTTCTTTTTAGTATGGTCACTAAATTCACTTGTTGATTCCTTTTTATTTATTTGTGTATGAAATAATACTTGGGATGTGGATTGTTTCTTTTTTTTCTCAGGTCGCATGGACGGGGGGGGAGGCGTCTATCGTCATAATGAAGAGACCTCCTCCCCCTTACATCTAGTTTCAAATCCCGCCACACAGAGCGGGATATAAAACCGGTGCGACTGTCCGCCCACTAGGTCGATTGAATCCCTTTTTTTCATTTTCCTTCTCTTCTCTTTCCCTTTTTTACTCTTCATCTCTCATATACAGGTAAGGAATACATCCATCCATTAACAATATCATCGGCATCCATTTGGTATCCAACGTGTCATGATGGATGTTGGATTATAAATAGCCATTTTTTAAATCTGTAGGCGGAAAACTAACTAACTATCTGTCTCTTTTTGCATCATTCTAGTCATGGCTGAACAAACTACTCCTACTTTCAAGTTGGTTCTTGGTAATATAACAACATCTCCAACAAGGTATCATGTCACTAGAAACTAACATGTCTTTTTTTTTTCCTCTTCTTTCTCGAATGCTCACTTTACTAGTCGGTGATGGTGGTACCGGTAAGTAAACAATCAAGTCTTTTGGATGATATCAACAGGGAAACTACCGCAGTCGTACTCATTCTCATCTCTTTCCATCTTGTAGGTAAAACCACTTTTGTCAAGCGTCACTTGACTGGTGAATTCGAAAAGAAGTATATTGGTAAGTGGTTGACCAACAACACAAAGGTCAACAAAGTATTGGCATAAAGTGGGAAGAATGATGGCTTACGTGTACTTTCTTTCTCTCTCTCTCTCTCTCTCTCTCTCTACTTATTTTAGCTACTCTTGGTGTCGAAGTCCATCCTCTTACTTTCCACACCAACTATGGTGATCTTGTCTTCAACACTTGGGATACTGCTGGTCAAGAAAAGTTTGGTGGTCTCCGTGATGGTTATTAGTAAGTAAATAACATACAAAAAGGAAGAGGGATCCTGGTATATTAACCTTCACCCCAATATAGTATTCAAGGTCAATGTGCTATCATCATGTTTGATGTTACTTCTAGAATCACCTACAAGAACGTGCCCAACTGGCATCGTGATTTGGTACGTGTGTGTGAAAACATTCCCATTGTCCTCTGTGGTAATAAGGTCGATATCAAGGTAAAGGAATCATTATTGTGTATATGATGTGATGGGATATTAAAAAAGTCAATTCTCTCTCTTTTTTTTTTTTTTTTTTTTTTAAATAAATAAAATAAATAGGAACGTAAAGTCAAGGCCAAGACCATCACCTTCCACCGAAAGAAGAACTTGCAATACTACGATATCTCTGCCAAGTCAAACTACAACTTTGAAAAGCCCTTCTTGTGGTTGGCTCGCAAGTTGATTGGTAACACCAACTTGGAATTCGTGGCTGCTCCTGCTTTGGCTCCTCCTGAAGTCGCTGTCGATGCCAACTTGATGCAACAATACAACCAAGAAATCACCGAAGCTGCTAACCAACCTCTTCCCGAAGAAGATGATGATTTGTAAAAAAAAAAAAAAAAAAAAAAAAAAAAAAAAGGATAACAAACGATGGTCTTCTTGATGCCCTTTAAAACCCCCCTTTTATAATAAAAAAATGTTGATCCCCCATACATGTATTCATCGCTTATTACTTTTTTTTTTTTTTTTTTTTTTTTTTTTATAAATAAATATAAAAAAACTTGTTGATTTGAATAATTTGTCTCTAGTTGTTTCATGTACACATCTGTAACAACTACGTAAACATCACACATGTTTGTTTTTTTGTGATACGATCCGTTTACCTGATAGTGAGAACAGATCGGCATATGAAAAACATGTACCGAAACCCCGCCACTTCCGTTTCCGCACCCCCCATCATCATTATAAAAAAACAGAGGCAAGACGTTTATAAAAAAAAGAAAGTGGTTTATTTTATTAAATCCATCGACTACATAGACAAAAGACAAAACAAATAGTATAACCAGTATGCGATACGCTTATTTGAGCTATATAAAAAGACAAACGGTGAGTAAAAGATCATGTCAGTTATTATTATCATTTAATTACCTTCTTCTTAGGACGGAGTTGGTTAGTGTGACCACACTTTCTCTTACGGCAGTTGGTAGCACGAGGAGGAAGACGAGCATAGCACTTGCGGCAGATCATCTTTTCACAGTTGTACTTGGAAGCCAAAGCCTTCAAGGAAGGTTCAATGATACCACCACGGAGACGGAGCACCAAGTGAAGAGTGGATTCCTTTTGGATGTTGTAGTCGGACAAGGTACGACCATCTTCCAATTGCTTACCAGCAAAGATAAGACGTTGCTGATCAGGAGGGATACCTTCTTTATCTTGAATCTTTTGCTTGACATTGTCGATAGAGTCGGAGCTAAATGGGGAGAGGGTTTAAAGAAGAGGTCTAGTTAAAGGTCATGTCACAGGCTGTTCAATTTCATTTGGTCTATACCTCTCGACTTCGAGCGTGATGGTCTTGCCAGTAAGAGTCTTGACGAAGATTTGCATCGTGATTCTAAAGAGAGAGAAAGAGAGAGAGAGAGAGTACATTAGTTCCAATTGACTTTTTCTTCTTTTTTTTTTTTGCATCCATTTATACAAACCAACTGAATAATATTTCCAATGATGATGCTAAAGAAAGACAATGGATACATAGACAGTAGGATGGATGGATGGATGGATGGATGTACATCTTCTTACCTTTGACAAGGATTAGAGGAAGAAGAAACAAAAAAGAAAATGAAAGCGACCAGCCTTTAGGATAGAAAGCCGAAAATATATTCAATCCCCGTTCGACAGTCGGAATGTAAATTTGTCCCATCTGCCCTGACCCCCCTTTGATTCATAGCATAGAAACCAATGCGTTGCTGATAAAACATACATTACAGTGTGATAGTACATGTCTATTACCTATCATTTTCATTTGTCTAGTTAGATACAGTCCAGAGGGTTTAAATAGACAGATAAATCTCGGGCGACACGAGGGATAATTGCAAAGTATATAAAAAGAACCCTACCTCCGAGCCCTTTTTTTTTTTTTTTCTCTTCTTTTTCTTTCCTCCCCTCACATTGATACTAAATGCCATCAACAGCTGTGGACCAACGACGATATACTGATACATGCCTTTACATGACACCCCCTACCACGAGGGATCGATTATCCTGTACCTTGCCTTCTTCCCGTCATTATCGCGCCTTATCATTGGATGGTAGTATTCTACAGCATGTGCTTCAAGAGGGGCGTCTTCAAGAGGGTAAGTTGGGATTGTACCAACCCTTGGAGAGGGACATCCTTCGATTTTGATTGGCTGGCGGGGTTATGGGCCCTGCTGCTGACAATATAATTCCCCTTCTTTTTAAAACCCCACCTTTCCCACTCTTTCTCTTTCCTCATTTGCACATTCTTCCACTTTTTTTTATTTTTATATTGATACTCATTCTATTCCTTGTTTTGCTATAGCATTTTTTTTAAAGGTGGATTCTTCTATTGACGTGACCGACTCTACTAACAACAGTGGTCAACAGCATGCCATGACCTCGACAGCCATCAAATCATTTCCCTTGAACAACACTATGGCCCATACATCCATCGATCTCACTCGCCAAGTTTCTTCCAAAGCCATACGGATAGAAAGGGATTACTCTAAAGGGGACGGCATCACCAAGTTTTGTACGGACTTGCCAACATCACTGGAAGGAAAGGTAAGGATGCAAGATGATGGCGACTCGCTCACATGATTTATTTTATGATATATAGATCACTTCTGACCAATTTAAACATACCATCACTACTATTAATGCCATGTTGGAAAGTGCGGAGCGATTATCTTGGTCTGGCGTTTTTTATAATATGATGGAAATACTCACCATTTATATTTGGCCCCTCTTCTTCTCCTCACATTATCACAAGGTAAAAGCAATTAATATTAACTTGGAAATCTCATGTCTTTATATTTATAGACCATTCACAAGTTATTACATTTCATTGATCAAGAAAACACCCAAGTATATCAAAAACAACGGTTGTCAATATGCAATCCAGTCAAAACTGCCTTCTTATTTGTAAGTATGAGGGCGCTCAGCTTAGCGGGGTTGGAATCTCACTAACAGATGTCTTCCGTAGATCGAAATCCAAATCTTTGATTGAATTTACCATAGCATAGTGTCATTACTCTTAAGTTTAATATCCTTTTACCCCCTCCATAATATTGTAATTGTAGTAGTAATAGTAGTAGTAATAATAGTAGTAGTATTTTTTTTTTTACATTGAATAAAGTTACACTCCGTATTTGTCACAAGTTACCAGTAGAAATGAAACGTTGACCATAGTCAATTCAAATCCCGTCTGCCCTATTAATTTTTTTGTTTTTTCTTGGTCGCCCATTTCTCTCTCTTCTTCCCAACTCTTTTTACTTTTTACCCTTCACCCTTCAGTTCAAAAACAACACTACAAAGTAAGTACATTATCATACATATTACTGTATGTATTGAAAACTAAAGATGATGTCTTTTATAATAGGTTATATAAAATGGCTGATTATTGGTAAGTTGAGGGTTACCATGGTTAACCTTGTCTTTTTAACCTATTTGAACATGATGTCTATCTGAAACATATAGTCCTGTCTATGCTCCTTTCTTTGGCTCCATGGGTTGCACCGCTGCCATTGTCTTCAGCTGTAAGTAACAATTATCATCAGGGATGGTGAAAACGCGTGGGTTGGAAAGCTTGTTGTTGTGTTGTTTCGCCTTTGTATGCGGAAACGTCACAGGGGGATTTGTGACACGAACGAAAACAACGACTTTATCTTTTTTTCTTCTGATAGGTCTTGGTGCTGCTTACGGTACTGCTAAATCAGGTGTTGGTCTTTCTGCCATGGGTGTCCTTCGTCCCGACCTTGTATTGAAGTGTATTGTGCCAGTGGTCATGGCTGGTATCTTGGGTATTTACGGTGTCGTCGTCTCTGTGTTGTTATCTGGTGGCTGTAAGTCAATGAAATGATTTAAAAAAAAATGGGCATGTTGAACTGACTCTCTTTTTTTATTATTATAGTGGCCATGAAGCAAACCTTGTTCAGTGGTTTTATTCAATTTGGTGCTGGTTTAAGTGTTGGGCTCTCTTGTGTAAGTAACTCTTTTCAACCCATTCTCTCTTTGGTACTAACTCAATCTCTCTTATATATATATACAGTTGGCTGCTGGTATTGCTATTGGTATTACTGGTGATGCTGGTGTCCGTGCTACTGCTCAACAACCCAGAATGTTTGTTGGCATGGTAAGATAAAATCATCATCATCCGCATAATAGATATTAAATGATTTTTTTTTCTTTATATAGATCTTGATTTTGATTTTCGCCGAAGTGTTGGGTCTTTATGGTCTTATTGTCGCCTTGATCTTAAACACCAAGGCTTCTGGTGGTGAAAACGTGTGCAACTAGGAATAGCATCTTAACCCCTACATCCCTCATATTGATACGATAAAAACTAGTTTACCCTGTTAACATCTCTCTCTTTGTATATCTTGTTATGATTATAGTCTCTCTCTCTCTCTCTTTTAAATATAACAAAATGACATGTATGTATGTTTGATTGTAATAAACATCTTCTTTATGTCTTTATCAATAATCTATATTATCAATCAATACGTAGGAATAGGAAAAAAACGAGGAAGGAACACAATTAAAGAACCCAAAGGGTGATTTGAGGGTCGGGTTATTTTGGTAGCATAAAAGTTCTGGACTCCATGATACATCTCCTGAGTGTAAAGTGACCCACAGAGGGTAAATCACCAACGCCACCGCTTTTATTTCCTTATTGGATCTTGACCTATTTTTAACTGTACATTTATCAAAAAAGGGAGGCAAGTAATTTTCACTTTAAATCAACATTCAATTCAACCTCAGTATGTGCGGGTGCAAAATGTCAAAAATACTTATTTATAAATGGTCCCCCTTTCTTTTTTTTTTTTTTTCTTTTTCTTTCTTCTCTTTATCATTTTCATCATGTCTGTAGAAAACCTTTCTTTTCAACACTTGTCCTTGAACCCAACTTCCTCTACACCTTCTATTACTTTGACCAAAGGTAAGTCCTCAACTCTTTAGAAAAAAAGGGGGGGTGGATGGATTTATTTAAACCCCGGTTCTCTCTTTTTTTTTTTTTTTTAAAAATAAATAAATAAATTCTTCTCTCTCTCTCTTTAATAATGCTCTTTTTATTCCTCATTACATAGAACCTCCGCGGTCTCGTAAAACTAGAAACAGACAATATGTACCAAGCGATGATGAAGATGACGAAGACGACGATGAAGATGTTGGCTCTGATGATGAGTTTTATGCTGTCAAGAAGACTATTGCCGGGGCAACGACGACGACAATGAACCTTCCTACTGGTCAGCATCCCTCTCCTTCCACCTCAACCACTTCTACTGGCAAACCACACAAAAAAGTGACTCCCTTACCAAGTGATGATGAAGACGAGGATGACGATGAACTCGATGACTCGGATGGTAAGACACTAAAAGAACCTCCCACATACACTAAAACCAAATGATACTAAACCCAATTTTTTAGACGATGATGATGATCAAGCTAACAAGATTGGACTGACGCCTTTGGATAAAAGTCTGTATAGACTGCAAGGGGTGCAATCTACCAGTCAATTAGGCAACTATCCAGTAAAGAAAACGACGATGATTGGTCAACGACATTCTGCAGGTGAATCAAACTCGTTAATGCCTCCCAATGATGATGATGATGATGACTGTGTACTTGCTCAACAACAACAATACCATGATACTAGAAATAATACAAACAGTGGGATGTTTTTGACAGATGGTAGTCAACTTCAACAATGGCAATATATGCAACAATATCATCAAGCACAAATGGCACAATTTCATCAACAACAACCTCATCCTATGAAATCACATTCTTCTTCACATTTACGACATCAATATCAACAACAACAACAACATGCATTATCGGGAATGGAACTGATGGCTCAATTAGAACAAGACAAGGCTGAAGCAAAACGACAAAAACCAAAATTGAATCCTACTAATGCAAAGATTGAAGGATTATTGGCCAAGTTACCCGAACCTGGTGCTCACAATATTAGTTTCCAACAGCAACAACAACAACATTATAATAATCGACATAATGGTAGACATCACGGTCGATCTTCTCATATCATGATGATGCCTCAACAACAGCAGCAACAACAAGGGTATATGCCAATGATGATGGGCGCTTATAATATGTATGGATACCCTTATAACACCGTGCCTTATCCTCCTCAACCTCCTCGAACAGGTAGTCCTATGGGTATGAATAAATAGTGATAATCCCCTTTTACCCCCAATCAATCAATCCCAGTAGTATACTTTATTAATACCTCCTCCCCCTTCCCCTTCACTTCTTTATTCCATTATACTATATAAAGCATTTGAATAATAAAAAAAGCATATATCACCCTTTTATTTTTATTTGGACTAGACGGTGATACAATTGATTATCAAGTAATAATGAATGATAAATGATCAACAGGTTATTGGATAAACAAAGGAGGGGGGGGGCAAAAAAAAAAGCTTAACTAAATAATTCTTGTAGGGGTCATCCATAGTATGTGTGTGTTTTGGTGTTCGGCGTTACTGAAACAAAAACCCCGACGAACGAGAGTCCACTCCACATTGATGCATAATAGTTGAATACTACATTGATTATCTATCATTTCATAGGGGGAGGGGTTAAAAAAAAAAGACAGTTTTATTAAATAGCATATGATCTAAACTAGGGTAAGAGAGTGAGAGAGAGAAGGAGAGAGTCTATTTAAGTAAATGGGAAGATACAAATTCTTGAGCAGCCTTGGTTCCCTAAATAAAGACAAGCGGTTAAATGGGAATTTATATGGTATCATTTGACTAATTTGGTTACCTTGTCGTGACAGATGGCACCCACAATAGATTCGAATGCCTTGGCCTTGATCAGTGATGGTGTCCCGTCAGAGCGCTATATAAAACCACCTGTCAGTCATCAACATCTCATCAACCTCACTTTTACTTACCACTGTGAAACGTAATCCGTCGTTTAATCCAAGAGTATCAAATTGGTTCGCTAAAAATGCCGTGTCGGTATGTTTGTGAAGGTAGGTGCGTAATTCGTTCTTTTGTGCTTGGTTGCCGAGAGACTTTACACCTGATTCACACACAGTCAAACGAATAACTTGATTACCGAGGCGTTGTAGGCGGTCGTTGGTAGGTACGGTGCCTTGTAAATAGGATCGATGGGTCAAGGCTTGTTGCAGAATGCCGGGGGTGACAAAGTCAATGTGTAATTTGGACGCAGCTGCTTCTTTGGCGTTGAAGGTGCTCATCCATCGCACTATAGAATAATAATAAAAAGGGTACTGGTCAACTTTGGGGGAAAACGTTGGGGGAATCTTTACCATTAGAGCGAATTAATCGGTGACAACGGAGCATAATGTATGTAGGTGAGGCTGTAACTGAATAACAAGGGAAGAAAAAAAAAAAAAAAATCAAAAGTGGGGGATGGCTCGCTCCAACGGGTTTAGTTAGAAAAGCCACCGGGATATTCAATCGCCGCTAATAAAGTCGAACCATAATTTAAATTCAGCTGTACCAGACTTTTTCTGTCATTTTAAAAGTCAATGTTAAAAAACTCTTTTTCTCTTTTCTTTTACATAATTAAATCATTTCGTTTATAATCTATCTGCTTATAAAATAAAAAGCAATGTTATTCGGATCAAAAGAAAAGAAATCACCATCACCGGAAGCCTCTATCAAGGATTACGCTGCCGATGAAGGTAACCTCCCTTATTAAGCAATAGTGGATCTGGAAATGATGAACCTTCTTTTTATTATGACAATAGATGTGGTTGAAGATCAAGCTTCGGTCAACTTTGATCATGGTATTGATCGATCAAAACAAGGATCAAGTTTTCTAGCCTACTTTAATGTTGTCTGTGTTGGTAAAGTTAGAATTATCCTCCGCCTGATTGATCTCTTTACTGAATTTCTCTCAATCTGTAGTTGCTGGTACTGGTGCATTATCACTTCCGTAAGTGGCATGAAACAAACAAATGTGTATTTTTGACCAATACATATTGACATTATCTATTTATATAGTTATGCTCTACGACAAGGTGGATGGATAGGTAATATGGATAGGACCCATGGGTAATCGGCCGATGAACTCACTTTTTTATTTTTTTTAAACTCAGGCCTTTTGATTCTTTTCCTCTCTTGGATTTTTTCGACCTGTAAGTCCCTCTCTCTCTCTTCATTCTCACTCATTCCATTCATATTTAGATACGGGTATCATTCTTATTAAATGTCTTTACCACAATGGTCGTACACGTTTATCTTCGTATCAAGAAATCGCCAACGATTCCTTTGGTGTGATTGGTAGTTGGGTGTCCTTCTTCTTCACTGTGGTCATCTTGCTGGGTGTATCGGTACTCTTCATGATGTTATCAGGTGGCAATCTCTATTCGATTTGTAAAGGCACCTCGGCTGAATTGACTCAACCTGTGTGGACTATTATTTGTTGTGCTGCTGTTGCTCTTCCCTTTGTCTTTTTCCGGTCCATGAAGGAAGTAGGTGTACTTAGTGCGTTTGGTGCTTTGGCTACAGTGATTACTATCCTCATTGTCTTGGTGGAATCTGTAAAGGACAAGAAGAATCATCCTGATATTCATACTGATTCTGTAATTTGGGATCAGTTCCCTATTGCTCTCAGTTCTATTGTGTTTTCTTTTGGTAAGTATACACACACAAGAGAGGTGTCTATTAACTCACTTTTTAAAAAATTACTTTTAATAGGTGGTAATCCAGTCTATGCACATGTGGAAGCGGGAATGCGACGACCTCAGGATTGGAACAAGGTGGTATTTGCGGGACTCACCACGTGTGTCTTTATGTATCTTTTGATCGCGGTACCTGGTTATGCTATCTATGGTAATCAAGTAGCCTCCCCTGCTTATGACAGTATTCCCGAAGGCGCGTCCAAGATTGCTGCCCAAATCATCATCACTCTTCATGTCATTCTTGCTTGTCCCATCCTATTGACTGCCTTATCTTTGGATCTGGAAAAGATGTTTAATATCTCGTCGTTCCATCATTCTCGATGGGTTGAAACTGGATTGCGTATGAGTCTTCGTATTGTGATGATTGTGATTGTGGCTGCTGTGGCTATTGAAGTGCCTTTCTTTGGTGACTTTCTCAGTTTACTGGGTGCCTTTTCTAATTGTGGGTTGGTGTTGATCTTCCCGGTGGCGTTTTATCTCAAATTGACGGGTATCAGGAACAAACCTTTGTATGAATTGGCCATGTCTGCTTTGATCATCATCCTTGGGATCGTCGGTAAGTCCAACAACAATTAACAAACGATATCAGATTCTAATCACTTCTTTATATGATTTAGGTTTGATCTTTGGTACCATCTCTGCTGTAAGGTCTCTTATTGCCGATTTCCAAGGTACTGGTGCTCCCCAATAGTAGTAGTAATAGATATCAGTCTTTATATATCTAGTTATACCCCCCTCCCTCCCCCCCTTTTTTTTTGTGTTAGATTAGACTTTATAGATTTAATAAAAAATAATAATAACAGTTTCAACCAAACTGTGTATGTGTTTCAAAATACTGTCTCTTCATCATTATGTTACCATGTTGTCAATATATGCGGAATCTATTTATAGACCATGATATTCTGGTATAGCCTCAAGTGATCAACGAACGGATGATGTCTCCGGTAGGTCTGTGTAGGATATCATTACTATCAGTTTATCATCAAGGAGTTATAGAAATAAAATAGGGAGGGCAATTACAATTTCACTTGACGACATGCATCGATCCCACTCTTTTTTTTTTCTCCCCTTGACCTTCATATCAAAAAGACTATTGACATGATTAACTAGGTAGGACGATGTAGAATGAAAAAAGAATTACTATAGTTACACACATATAGTAGTAACCAGTGGCAGAAACACAACCAGGGAAAGTACAAGGCCGAGTTGGAAATAAAAGAAATCTTTTTTTTTTCTTGGGATTTGAAACACCGCCACACACCGCCCATAAGCATAAAGAATCCAGACAATTTCCAAATGCTTAGGGGATAGACAACAGGAGGATGAGATACATAATCAAAGATAGGTAGTTATAATCTGAAGATGATAATGCCTTTTTGTTGGGAAAAAAAAAGAGGAGAGAAGAAGAGAACCCTTACTGGCAGCGGGCTCATCCATGTTTTGGTCTCGACACTTTTTTTTTTATGGCTGGTGATGTATTTTTAGACGCAGCTGAGAGATCTCTCTACTTTTTTCATAAAATTGACTTTTTTCGCTTTCTTCCTTTTCTTCTTCTTCTTCTTCTCATTCTTGATGAATGATGCCACCCTTTAGTCACGAAAACCATACAACATCATCATCACCACCTTTACCATCCTCACCTACTATTGAACACAACAGAACGTTTCGTCGACTCCATTTATCAGCCTCCGACATGATCTCTGTGGATGTAGGACAAAACAACATTAGTAACATGAACAAACGATACTACAAAGACAAAGCACCCACCTCTCGCTTCCTCTATCTACCAGCACGGACAGCAAGAAAATATAGACAACAACCAAGGTGGCTTAAACTATTGTTATTATTGGTGGGTCTGATGCTTATGTTTGGCTACGTACCTTTCTTCAATTTTGTCAAGGATCCACCTACTGATCCCACTCCTCCACGTATACTAGACGATAATACCACCAACAAACAACAACAACAACCTGTGGCATACCCTGATAATATTATTCGTGATCAAATCATCCTTTATCGCATCATTGGCAATGACTTGCCACCCAGACACAAAGAAGGCCAAACACTCTCCAACTTACAATTCATCCTCGAACACGAACCTGATTTCCCCAACACTAGGAAAATCTTTCTACTCAACCGTATCTCCAACTCGGCCAATGAAGCGACCATCATCCGATTATTGGATCGACACAACAAGGAATACATTCGACTGCCTTTTGAAGAAGAGGTGTATAAACAACTGGACTTTAGATTGGAGGATTTTACGGAACCTGACTTTTTGCACTCGGATGACTATAGACGATTTAGTAAAGTGACCAAGCTACGTGCCTTGGATTATACTTATCATGACAAGAATCTCTATGCTATGAATAACGTAAGTACTCATCCCCCCCCTCCCCATTATTTTATATATCCCTGACTCTTTATTTGATACAACTTAGAATGGTGGACGGAATACGGCTATTGAACATGCAAAATCAATCAAAAATGCAAAATGGATCATGCCTTTTGATGGAAACTGTTACCTTAGCAACAATGGATTCCAAGAAATCAAGAATCAGTTAGATAATCATGGCTCAGCAATAAAATACTTTATCGTCCCTATGACTCGATTATTGAATAACTCTGTCCTTCTCAACAATTTGGACGAACGACCTAAAGCTCCTGAAGAACCTCAAATTATCTTTCGACATGATGCCACTGAAGAATACAACCTAAACATGCGATATGGTCGACGAAGCAAGGTAAAAAGAAAATAGAAAACTTACTGACATTAAGCCCATCACTAACTCTCTTTCCGGCTTAGCTCGAACTCTTGTGGACATTAGGCGCTTTGGAAAATCGACGACTCTCTCGACCTACTGTGCCCTGGGAACCTAGCGAACGTCCATACAGTAAAGACAAAGGCAATTTTCGTAGCATCGGCTGGGTGTTTCGACTGTTTAGTGGTAATCCTCAACAAGAAGAAAACAAAAAAGAAGCATCCTCGATCCGAGCATTCAATCGACTCTTGGCCATCCAGTCATCCCTGGACAGTCTAGACGAAAGCATCGCACGACGTGATTATCGACAGGACAAGATGTTTTTGTATAATAACAAGGCAATGACGACGATTCGATATGGGTATTGGAACAAGGACCAAGGTATCACGGCGGTGGTGAAAACACTGGTAGCTCGAGCGGATACCATCATCAACGATCTGTATACGTTTTATCCCTCGGTCGTGGGATCAGCTCAGCAAGGCGACACACAACAACCCATTGGACCAGAACGACTAGGACCACTTTCTCAAAACGTCACCATCCTCACTCTGGCTCATTATTTTGTCGGCAATGATAGTTATGGGAAAATGGCGGCTAATATGATCAGGGTGCACTTGTTGGAAGAAAAGGCGATGGCGGATGAAGATCAATATAGCTCGGCAAGACGGATACCAGATGATAGTCATCTCTTGGACTTTTTATCGGATCAAGGGTATTCTTTTCCGAGTTTGGGCCGATTAGCCACGGGGTCAGCAACACCGAAACACCACCATACCTCTTCTTCCTCCTCTTCCTCTGGCACCAATCGATTACTCAACACCTCTGATCTCACCAAAACCGACTTGTCTTCCTTGTTGGATTGTGTACGATTACTCCGACGTATGCAGCTCTTGACTCACAAGGAATACATCTACATGCAAGCGATGACTGCAGATTTCTTGGAATATCTGGTGACGTCTCCTGCTGGTATTCATCTCGCGCAAATGACGGATCATCGGGGTGTACTGTACGACTTGCAAGTAACGTCCTTGGCGGCATTTACGAACGATGTGCGATTATTACTACGGGTAGCGAATCGGTGCCGCATGCGTATTGGAAAACAATTCCAACCGGATGGCGAACAACCTTATCAGCAATTACGACTACAATCCATGGGAGGGACATCTCCTTCATGGCAAGCTCGATTGCACTATGAAAGTCTCAACTTACAATACTGGACCTCTTTGACTCGTGGACTGCAAAACACCGGGGTGGTCAAGGACATTTGGCATTACACGGCCAAGAACCAGGCGTCGATTTCTCATGCGGTAACTCGACATTTGCAAAAGTATGCGGCGGTGACTGAATGGAACGATCAGGAACGGACATGGGCACATTCGAAACTGCGACCCTTGTTGATGATGGCCAAGGCGGCATTCCAGCATGCGCAGACAGTAACGGAGGATCGACAATGGGTGGAAGACGCGGTGGACCGCCAATTGTTTGGGAACGTCTATACGGTGGATCAAGAACCTGTACATTTTAATCATCAGGATCCCGTCATGAATGATATTATGCAAGCCATCTTGGATGATCAATCAAAAGGTCGGCCAAGTGTGTCTCCCTATTGGATGCTATCTATTGTATGATTCTTCCTCAAGTAAAAAAAAAAAAAATACTTGATTATTCCCCCCCCCCACATCACATCTTTTATTTAGTATTAGTATTATTAGGTTTTATTAAAAAATATATTATCACATTTTAACCTTAGATCTTCATTCACTTTATTGTTTTGATTACATTTACCTACATAATAAAATCAATGAGTTTTTATACTATCTTACATACACTGACTGCATACTATATTCAAATCCCGCTCTTTTGACTGGACGCGTTTGAAGAACTCTATTTTTGTATTCCCGTTCCTCTTTTTTTATTTTTCTTCCCGACCCTCTTCACTCAACCAAATTATCAATTTCAATGCATCGCAACAAGTTGACATCTATTGAAAAGAGTAGGAATAATGATGTGACTAATGGTGTCTTGTTATCCAAGAAACTACCTCTACGCACGGGCTTTCGACAGGAACGAGATCGTACAACCTCCAACTGGAACAACAACAAAAGCACACATAATCTTATCGACGACGACGACGATTTTATTGATCAAGGACCAAGGATTAGGAAACGCAATTGGAACACATCTTTAGCAACAACAGAGACAGACTATACCCCAGATCCTCATAACAAGAGCGACTTTCAACATATCCGTACATCCACCCATCCTCCGAAAAAACGTACTATGGATAGTAAAATTGCTCGCTTCTACTCTAGGTCCAATGAAAATCAGCATGGCCCTTTATCCCTATCTTCACCACGTGCGTCTATGGCAAGACAATCAACAAGGCAACATTCAACAAAACAAGAAGGAGGACAGCGTTTGATTATACCGACTCGACAAAAGTCTTCTGAAGCGTTGAAACACCTTGGACAAGACATCAACAAGAATCAGGACAATAATCTCATCACTCACAAGAAACATCGACTCCGACAGACATCACATGATATCCTCACCATCAACAGCAAGCATAGCCATCAACAGCTATCAAACGAACTTGTCCTTCCTGGAAAGCGGAAATCAAAAACGGACACCAATATACCAGCGATAGACGGATTTGTACTTCCAGGGAAACACCAGATCAAAAAGGCAAACAATCCATCTTTTACACCTTTACCTGCTCTGACGGATACAAAATCATTGTATGACTTTAATGATACAGGTAATAATATTAAGACAATAGGGAACCAATTAGTTAGATTCACTCATTTTGTTTTATCCATGACTGTAATATAGTGGAATGTCCTTATTGCCATGCTGAAATCGACCTTGGCAAATCCGAGCTACTAGCCATGGCCTATGATGACATCAAACTCAAGGACAATGACTATGAAAATGAACAATTGGATGAAGAAATCGGCCATAACCAAAGTCGATTGCACACCAAACGAAAATTCCGCCGCCCAGTCTCCAACATTGACCAATTTGCATTCTGTCAACTCCATACGCTTGAATTGGTGGTCAAACCGAATGGCAGTGAAAATGGATGGCCCACACACATTGATTTTGACAAACTAAAGAAACGGATTTATAGGCTCAGAAAGGAACTTGACATGGTTATCTCCAAACACTTGCACAGCACATACCGTGACATGGCCTTGAAAGCGTATGAAGAACTCGGGAAGAACAAGGCACGAAGTACGATGGGTATGATGTCTCGGTTTGAAACTGTACTAGTAAGTCTAAATGCATATATATATATATATATCAAAAAAGTAAATACTAATCACCACTTTTAAATTAGCCCGGGTATTATGGAACAAAAGGGGCCTCGGTTATTCAAGATCATCTTGCTACACTTTATCTCCACAAGGGCAAACTTTTGCACAGCGTCACAGCACCACAAACACCAATAGAATATTTACAACAAGTGCTTATACCTGAAGTTGGATTCCGGCTGATACGCGAAGATCTGATCAACAAGGACCCGACAAAGCGATACCACCCCAAGATTGACCAAGAAGCGAAAATGATCATGTCCAAAAGTGCATCTTTTGGTAGCTGTGTCCATCCTCTGGACTGGAACGATCCTTTATCGGCGGATGAAGAAGAAAATGAAGACGATGGACAACTGGGCAAAGAAAAAGACGACACGGATGACGACGCAACCACGGATGACAGCGGGGACGACGAACATAGCAGTAATGTGATCATTGACGATACTACAGATGACAGTGATGATGATAACACCCAACCTCAACGATCCAGTCCAACCGATCATCCTCCAATCAATACATCACAATCCCAACATACAGTGATTCTTTTAGATGATGATTAGCACCCCTTATACATAACATATCACCTATTTTTACACTATACACTACTTTATATATATATAAAAACCCAACATTGTACACAAAGATCCTTTTTTTATTTTATTTAAAAATGTCGTTTTTATTATTTATACACCTATAAAACTAGGGGCCATACAAAATAGGGACGGATACAATTTAGTGGTGTTCGACGTTCTTGTGGTGCTCTATTATAATAATAAACAAAAAGAATGTGAGTAACAATAGGTTACCCCCTTAATAATATTTGCCCCCTATATACTTACTCAAGTGGAAGTGGTAGTCGATGGAGTAACCAGTGACAAAGATCAAACCCAAGAGATGGAGGAAGGGAGTGATGGAGGCATTGTCACCGTCAATGTAACGAGCCTTGTAACGACCCCAGGGACCAGAGGGCTTGGCCACGTTAGCAGCACCCTTGGGCAAGTTCTACACAAAATGCATAAACATGTGGTGAGTCAAGATCGTTTTTCGATTGGTTAATGTTTTTACCTTGTAAAAGGATACCAATTCGGTCATTTGACCATCCTTGGCAGCACCACTACCGACCTTGGTGGCAGCAGCAATGTTAGGAGGAACCAAAGACTTGGTGCTGTAGGCACGACGGAAGACGTTGGACATGGCGTTCATGATGGATAAAATAAAATAGCGAAAGAAAAGGATGTGAGTCCCCCTCCACTTTTTTTTTTATTATTTGGGCAGGGCTGCCTTAAAAAACTTGTCACGGGCCAATTCAAATCCCGCAAGACCGAGGGTGAGTGGTTGGATAGTCTCACTGGCATAACGCTTTGCCAATAGAGAAGGCATGGTTTTTTTGTTTTATTCAATTCTTTATTTTGCTCGGGGTTGTTTTATTGTAGAGAAAGACGCTTAAAGTGCGGTGCAACAAACAACTATCACTCAAAGAATCCAATGCACGGCGGTATTTGAAAAACCGGCATTTGAACATTTATCTAGTAAGTTGGAAAAAAAAAATCGGGCGACTACACTCACTTTTTACTTTAATGTCAAGATTCCTCATCAACTTGCCACGTCGTTCCAATGGAACGTCCTTACGATTCCTAGGCCAGCACAAAAGAACCTTGTCCACAATCAATGAGCCACACACTTTAGGTAATGACTTGACAACAATCACCAAACTTGGACTAAAACGATGCCTTTTTGTTTAGATACCGACTCTCGCCATTACCCTAGTCATATTCCAATCTCTGGTATTGAACGAACTGTCTTGACTGTCGGTTCTGCCATAACAGCTTTACAGAATCCTTTACGTGGAGGTAAGTAAAGAAGAAGAAAAAAGTGGGAGGGGGAATCCCAATCAGTGACATTGTTCCTCTTCTTCCTGTAGATATGGTGGCGACATTGGGCGAAACAACCGGCTCTTTGTTTTTGAAACGCATGCGGGATAGCATGTTATCAAATACGACTGGACGAAGGATTCTAAAAGATCGACCTACCATTAATACCACGACACTCGACTTTGATCGATTACGACAAGAATGTGCACCAGGCACTTTTGGACATGCATATATCTCTTGGTTGGATGATCAAGGTGTGACCCCTGACACTCGACTTCCGGTAAGTACATATATGTATAAAAAAAAGAGGTATCTAACTTTCTCTATGGCAGGTACATTTTGTGGATGATGAAGAACTGGCTTATGTGATGCAACGCTACCGGGAAATCCATGACTTTTTCCATACATTGACAGGTCTAGGGGTGACGGTGGAAGAAGAATTGGCACTGAAATGGTTTGAATGGACCCATACAGGTTTACCCATGACAATGTTATCCTCATTATTTGGTCCTTTGCAGTTATCTTGGTCTGAACGCGCTCGATTGTATGGCACCTATGTACCTTGGGCACTCCAGTGTGGTGCATCCTGTGCGCCCCTGATGAGTGTCGACTATGAGCATCACTTTTACACCCCGTTGGATCAATTCCGTCAACAACTTGGTATCTTCCTTCCCCCTTCCCCTTAGTATAGATTTAGAGTCATAGAAATGCCATGCTGTTACTTGTTATTATATTACATTTAATAAAGAAGGTGGATTTATGATATGCATTTGGTTTGGTACATGAATGGACACGCTCCTACCAATAGGATGGTATGGTGCAACTGGACTGGATGCAATTATGCAAAACGGAATAATACCTAATCTTGGCTGGGTGTGTATTGTATTGGTGTACCAGAGTTTCAAATTACATCAGACAATACAGTACGTAGAAAGAAAAAAAAATTATTCATTGTGACAAACAAAGAAAAAAAAAAAAAGGTACGAAGAGACGTGCTCGACTAAAAAACCATTTGCTAGATCACGACACTTGACCGTGAAAAGCGTGGCAGCGACCGGGACCAGATGTTACAACTGGTGGGAAATAGCCAGGATGATAATCAAGGGGAAGACGGTGGATAATGTCTTTACAGTCCGAGTCCTTGTAGACGTAACATCAAGTGTATTGCGAGAAGCCCACAAGATCCAAATATTTACCATCACGAATGACTTTCACACACTCTCCCAAGCAGACATTTTCAAAAGATCTTTCTCCTTTATAACGAATAGTCATATCACCTGGTCCGCTTGCTTTGTTTTCGTCGATTATATCAGTCGGGGTGGGCTCAGCTTGAGTCAAGTGGGTCAAAGAAAAGACATCCAATAAGCATCAAAGACAAGGAAAGGAATTTTATGATGGAAGAGTATAGAAGAGGGTATATGTATATGTGTGTGTAGAATTGAGTTGAGGTGAGTTGATAACTTTTAGTATATTTTTGAGGATAATAGCTCGATACAATTGAGGTACAACAGCGAAATGCTGTAGTGCTGTTTCATGTCAGGAAAAGGGCGCTTGTATATATACTTGCTCGTTTTCTTTTGAAGAATCGATGCGTGAATGGCTCAGCATACTTTTTTTTTTTGAAAAATCAATGTTTCACTTACCTAACATTCAACTCTCGCTCTAAATTTCAAGTTTCAAAAGAGTACATCTTCTTATAATCATCTATGGACGATAGCAACGAAGGAAGCGGGGATTCGATATTCATGACCCGCTTGCATGAATCAGGGAAGAAAAAAACTTTCTCTTCCAGGAGGAGATGATTTGAAAAGTAGACTTATGGTACATGCCTGTGCTTGTCAACAAAAGCCCCTCCTTGTTCTATAAACATTATTGTAAATCATGATTGTGTGAATGAAGACCAAAAACTCCCAATTATCTGTCCCCTTGATGCAGTTTGAAAACAGTAATCTACACGAAAAAAAAAGTCTCATCATAATACACATGCTCCTGGATAAAAAAAGTTTCACCATGTCATCCGAGACCATCTTATCTTGGTCCGAATCTGAGCATGTTAGAGCGAAAAGGATACATACATCCGAGAGGAATCACCGAGATGATGTAGATGAGCAGAAGAAAAGAACAAAAAGAGAGAGAGAAAATCATCGTTTGATGAGAACTTTTATATGGGCTCGAGGGTATTGCTAGCAATAGGGATTCATGCATAAACATATATCATAGGCGTAAAGGGATCTCAGCGGGGTATGAAATTATCATGTTTGCATGAAAGCGGGATTTAAATACTCAGGGAAGTGTGGGCATGATGATGGAAGCTTAAAACATGATGGGAAAAGAAATAGAAAGAGAAATGAAGAGAAAAAATGGGTTGTTTATTTATTGTAAAAAAAAAATGTAGGACAAGAAAAAAAAAGCTGGCTTGAATCATCATAAAGAAGCGCCTTCTGAATCGTGTTTCTTATGTGAGTGTAACTAGGCAACGGTTAAAACTATTTTCCAAAACAGTTCGTTGATACTTTCCGGACTTGAAGTTAACGGAATCTGGTTGGACAAGAGTTTGACAGTTGGCGTCTTGGTAGAGGTAGCATTTATTGTCATACTTGAAGAACAAGTCATCGATTGGTGCACTGTCACGGGTGCCTGGAAAACACTGTCCTGGGGGAATGTGTTCAAAAGGTGAATCTCCACTGTAGTGAACAAGTATATAAAACATTGGTTCTGGTTTGTTTTGAGTGGCGATATCCAACGCGACGGGCTGAGCTTGACTTAATTGAGCCAAGAAGAAATTCATAATTGATTAAAAACAGAAAGAAAGAAAAAAGTTGATTCGAGTTAAGTAGTGAGAGTATATATGTCGAGCTGGTGACATTTTCTACATGGTCATGATTTGGTACATACATATCTACTGCGTTTTTTTTTTTTTTTTTTTTTTTTTTTTTTTTTTTTTTTTTTTTTTTTTTTTTTTTTTTTATTTAAAAAAAGGTCAAGTAAAGAAGTATGAATGCGTTTGTTCTTCTCCTTACCATTTAAGCCACCTTTTCGAAGCAGCCTATGCAAGATGTGGTTGACATTCGATGTCACCCACGCCGGGTTGGTGTGAACTGACCGACCACTTTTCTGTTCCAGATGTTTATCATTTGTAGATCATTGTTTTTAATTCCAAAAATAACATACATGCTAACTCTGATATTATTCTGTCAAGTAGTTGGATTAGTATATATTTGTATGTTTGACATAAACTAATGTTGTTACGGCTGCCATGTTCAAGTTGCAGACGTTTACGCACCTCTCCAAAAAAAAAAAAAAAAGAAAGGAAATTCAGGAACAGTTTTCGACTCGCGCTGTTAACTGTTCTTAAAGGCATTGATGATGTATTTGAGGTTCTATTAGAGTAAAGAAAAAAAAAAGAATCTAATCCCAAAGTGACAGACGTTCCATCCACAGAGCAGTTTTTATTTATTAATGGATTAAATGATTAAGGCATACAACGTTCTATCTAATCTAGTTTTCCAAAGTGAAGGAGACACCAATCTTGTGAGCGTTTTCGTTCAAACGAGTAGTATCAATAGCAGCACCGAGGTTGACCTTGACACCAGGGCGGAGAGCTTGAGTATAGGCAAGACCGAGGACACCAGAGTTGGAGATCTTACTCTTGACAAAGGTAGAGTTATCCAACTTGAGTTTGGCACCGACTTCGAGAGCAACCGCATTGCTACCCTTGGCATCCCACGCAGCCTTACCAGAGGCTTCGAGATCAGAGTTGACACGATGGTAGTAAGAAGCAGCAAAGTTGTTGAGATTGTTGGTGGCAAGAAGAGCAACAGAGTATTCAGCAGTGTTGTATCCGGCAGCAGCATTATAACGGCTGATCTATATCATCAAAAGAGATGTTAGCGCCACTCGTCATCCCTCTTTTGTTCCCAGTTTTATTACCTTTCCATCCAAGACATTGTAGGCGACTTCACCACCAACGAGGAATCCTTGTTGACCGACCACGGAGTTGACGCTAAAGTTGGTCTATTATAAAAATGTGGTTAGTGACACACATCATCATGTAACGGCTTTTTTTTTTTTTTTAATTTTACCTTGAACACATCAAGAGTGGCAACAGTATGGACATTGGGTTTCTTGTAGATAGCATTCACCTTGGCAGTCTTGTCATTGAGAGCAGGAAGAAGGGATGTCATTAATTCGAGTTTGAGACCCTCTATAATGATCAAGGTGAGTACATGACTTTTTATAAGGATCCAAGTGTATGTACTTACTGGCCAAGTTGTTTTCAAGTTCAATCTTGCCATTGAGATGGTTGGAGGTAGTCCAGGCTTCAGTGAAGGAGATACCATTGACCTTGTCAGCATACTTGGTTTCGAGATCACCAATGATGACACCAGTCTTGTTATCACGGTGGCCATTCACCTTGAAGGTCTATATACACCAAAGCAGGTTAAGCATCTATCTCTTTCCCAACCCAACCCCCTTTTTTGAGGATACTTACCACACCATTAGGAGCAGTGGTCTTGACTTCGAGCTTGACACCACCGACGGGATAGTCCTTGGACAAGAGATCCTTGGCGGATTTGCCAATATCATTGAAAGCAACTAGGGAAAAAAAGACGTGTGTCAGTAACAATAAGTTTCGTTAATGGTGGAAGGTGATTCTTACCAGGAACAGACATCTATTTTATAAAAAAAAACAATAAAATGAGTGCCTGGGATAAGCAAGGGGTTGACATTGAACAGGTATGACTTACCGTTTGATTATGTTTTTATTTTTTTTGAATTGAGGGAAAAGGAAAGAGAAAGTCGTAAGAAGAAAAAAACCATTTAAGAATCATCGGGGATTAAAGTTTTTTTTTTTGGTGTGTGCAACAGTCCCTGACAAGGGTATGATGGATTTTCCTAATGTGCCCTACAATGGAGCCGATCCACTTGCTGGATGGATGACTACACGTGATAAAGACATTGGTGGATCATGTTCCTATTTAGTTTATTTTTATTAAGACTTTGTCCTGATTTTTCTTTGGAATCAAAAGGGTATAAAAGTAATCAAGATGTTTAAATAGAGAGAGAGGGAGAGAGGGAAGATTCATACAGTAATAATGTTAAAAGGTAGTATTGCTAAATAAGAGGGAGGAAGTAGATATAATGACTATGTCTAAAATGATGATGACCACACATCCGGTCAGTGATCTAATATTGAATAATAAACCAAGAGTTAGGGCACGTTATACATCTTTTTTGTGATCCGTACCTGTTGCTTGAGTGTTATTTTCTATTGCCATCGAAGCCAACCTTGTCCATAACTCTTGTTGCCGATCTTCAGGTCGTCGTTTCCTAGAAAGGAACAGGTCAATGCATACCCTTAATTCTGTTTTGTTTACTTACTTTTGTTGACTGTTGGTGTAATCTTTAGCGCATTGTTCAAACAAATCATAGTCCATTTCCATGCATAGTTTCAATGCATTGTAGATCAGTCCATGTATTGTTCTAGAACAAGCAAAAAAGGTTAGCGCGCGATTCATTATTTAACCCTTTTCTTACCTGTTCCAATGTGATATTGAGTTTGTATATAATACAGGGTACAAGATAGGCAATAAGGTGTTAATCTGTTCATTGAGGAGACTGATAAAGTAGTCATTGTTCCAAAAGAGAAGCGTTCGTTCCGCCACCTGAAAGTGATCGCTACCAATACAAGTCGCCAGCCGCCGGAAGAGAGGGATCATAAAATCCACAAAGGTAGCTGAATCAGTAATGTCCAAGATTTCTTCGATTTCGTTTAAAAACATGACTTGTTTTGCGCTGTTCACCTTTGGCCAGAACTTGAGTAAGTGTAGTATGACATCCTTGGTGACCGACGCATCCTTCTCTAAAAACTGGATGATACAATACACCAATTGTGGGTAGTAGCTGCCAAGAGATGAGGGTTTGTGTAATGGTACCAGGACCTTGAATAAGAATGTTCGGTGTTCCTGTTTTAATGGCAATGCAAACCCATTAATGATGCTAAATAAGAGAGTTAGTTTATTCCTGGTTGTGCCCCACTTTTTTTTTTTTTTTTTTTTTTTTTTTTCTGATTACCTTCCGAGAATTTCCAGTAATTCAGCAGCACCATTAAATTGTTCAGTTTCATAGATAAACTGGAAGAAGATGTGGTTGATGGATTTCCGTATAAAGGCTCGTAGACCCAAAAACTTGCCGTAGATACGATGTAGAGCTGTCTTGAGAAGGTCGCGTTCTCGTGGATCTTCACTATCAAACAATTCCAATAGCTATTGTATTTATATATAAAAGAGAAAGATCAGTTTCCATACATCATGGGTTCTCTTCCGTATATTTTTTACCTGCAAGACAAACCGTTCATCGATATAGTTTTTTGCTATAGATACATTAAAGTCAGGAGATTCCAAGAAGCGCAAAAAGAGTTCGTAGATCAGTTGCAAGTGTGGCCAAGCAGTTTCAAAAACAGGTTCTTCTTCATCTTCTTCGTATCCTTCAGCATTAGTTGGATTCAAAGGTGGTGGAATTGTCCTGAATAGGTTGACAGAGAACTAGACAAACAAACAAACAAACATAAAATTAATCAAGTGGGATCTCAATTCATGCAGATCTGTTCTTACCAATCTGATCACCTTTGGATATATAGTTTCAGTAATAACACCACGATTTGTAGACACATAATCCACCATTTCTTGTAAAGCTTGACGTTTGATATCTTTACTTTTCAGATTCGAGTTGGGATCTTCAAAATCAAACAAGACCGTACATTGAGCGAGTTTCCGACAAAAGAGATCTTGACGTTGAGCCGGTAGTACCTCTATAATATAATAATTCAAGTTAGATACAAGCGTGTTCAATCATACCACCAAAAGCCTTACCATTGAATCCAGGATACTTTTCCAGTTCTTGATTGTTTTGGACGTCAATGTGGAATCGTGAGGATTTTCTTCTTCGGGGAGATCTGCCAATAGGAATGATCGGGTCTTTTGGTGTCATTGTCGCTTTCAGTTTATTCATCGTCGGTTTCATGTGGAGTCCAAAGTCATGTCGGATCGTGTTGGCTAAACCGGAGTTATGTGATTTATGTGGTTTTGCTGTTGCGGCGGCAATCGTATTAGAAGCTGTCCTTGTTGAAGCCGGTGGTGGTGGTGAAATCGGTTGGGTGATCTAAAAAATGATTTCATTTACAAAGGTTCTAGTCCATGTGTTCCCATATGTCCTTTTTTTTTTTTCCCTTACCAGATCGGTCAAGTCCACGTTCAAATACTGTTTTTGGTTTTGTTGATCCTGTTCCTTTTGTTGTTGCTGCTCTTGTTGCTGTTTCTTCTGTCCCTTTCGTTTCTTTGATTTCTTGTGCTTGAGTTTGGTGGTAGTGGTGCCAAATTTGTTGGTGGATCGAGCTGGTTTGACATCAAGCTCAGTTGGATGAATAGGTTCAGGAGAAGGAGGAGCTACTTGTTTCGCTTTACTTTTCGGCTTGTTAAAGAGTCCATCATGAGTATGTTCTAGTGTAGTATCTGGTGAGGAGTTTTTTCTAGTGAGCTAATGTAAAAAAGATCCGATAAGCAAATGTCGTTACTCCTTCCAAGTCAATACTTTGTTATATCACTTTGTTTATCTTTTTATGACTTACCACACCCTTTATACCTTTCATCATGTTGTAAAAGATGAAGGTTCTAAAAAAGAAAGAGATCTAAAGAGAAGAAATAGAACAAAAAAATAAAAAAAGAAGTAAAATTGATTTCCAGCTCCCGCCGTCACAATCATGCGAAATTGTCACGACAATCGAGATTTGGTTTATGCAAAAAAAAAAAAAAAAAAAAGTTGACAAGTTGTTGTATCACTTGAAAAAGGACAAGCCATATGACTGCGGTGATGAATGAGTTAAATTATGGGGGTAGGAGCAGCGTAGTCCGCTGCGCCATGGTTATATGGGTATGTGTCATTGGCGTGGCTGAAAACATTTTAATTCGACTATAAAATGCAATGCAGAAGATTCCTTTTTCTTCTTTATCATCATCATCATCATCATCATCATCATCATCATCACATTTGATACACACAATGCCTTTAGCACTGAGCAAAGTCCGATCCATGCGATTTATCTATATTGTAGAGAAGATTCTCTATTTCCTCGAGAACATTACTGAGGAAACTTTTTGGCATGGTATTTTTGGAGAACGATTAACAAAACTGGCTCAACGGTACTTTGGAAACGATTTCGTCATGCTTGGGATTCTCTTTTACATTGCTCGTAAGTTGTAAGGCTGAAGTTAGGGTGTATGGAAATTCAAATACCGCCTTCTTTTTTTCTTGGCTCCCCAGCTATTCTTAGAACGTCATGGGAAAAACTTGTTGAACACTTGATGGATCGATTAGGCAAGCAAACCAAAACCGTTAATGCGCGCGTTTACTATCAGGACGATTCCTTCAATGCCATTCAATATTATATAAAGAAGTACACTGAACAACTTCCTGAACTGATCGACGCTATTGCCCTTTATGAAGAATCAAAGCCAGGAGCGGCGAATGAAAATTCAGATGAGGATGAAAATCCCACAGTCGGCGTTTACCCTCGTAAGTGTCCCCCCCCCTTCTTCTTTCTTCCTTTTTTACTCTAACCTACCTTTTTTTTAACATTGAAAAGGTAATAACACCGATAATGAAATTGTATACAAAGGTCACGTATTGACTGTGTCCTTCTGCAAAGAAGACGAAGAAAAGGCTACTAGTCATGGACCCGATTATATTAACATCTCAATGACCACATCACCCACTGAAACTATTGATACTCTGCGGGACATTTTACAAGAATGGTGCGACAATTACAACGACAATGAAGACAACAATGTAAGTAAAACAAATGAGGGGGAATAAAACGGGGAATACTAACTAGTTGTATTCTGAAACTGTGTAGATCAAAATCTTACAATGGAACGGTTATGATAGTTGGTATCAAAAGAATAGCGTCGAGCCTCGTGGATATGATTCTGTCAATTTACCTACTGGTATCAAGGAAAATCTATTATGTGACATGAAACGATTTATCAAACGACAAAACTGGTATAAAAGCAAAGGTCTACCCTATCGACGTGGTTATCTATTATATGGTCCTCCTGGAACTGGTAAAACATCCTTGATTACGTTGTGCGCGGTAAGTCTAGTCTCCCTCCCTCCTCCACACTACATACCATGACTAAAGTTGATTTGATAATAGGCAAAACTACACTATAATTTGGCGTTGATTAAACTAGGTGAATTGGACAGCGATACCGAATTCTCAAATTGTATCTCGGCAACACCAAAGAATACTCTTTTGATCATCGAAGATGTGGACCACTATGATGAACTCGCCGATTCTGTTACAAAGTCTGGTTTGTTGAATGCTTTAGATGGTATTGACGGAAATGATGGATCAAGTAAGTGAAGGAAAATTAAAATGGAAATGACGAAACATGATCAAACTCATTCCCTATTTTTTTTTTTTTACTATATTAGTGGTATTCATGACCTGTAATGATATGAATAAAATCACACCTGCCTTGTTAAGACCTGGTCGAATGGACGTCAAATTGGAACTGGGATATGCTGTACACGAACAAATCGAAGCCATGTTTTGGCGATTCTTTGCTACTCCCGATTTCGGTGACGACAACGATGACATCAACGTGGTGGAAGAGGAAGATCAACCAGTCATCATCAACAATGATTTACCAACTCCAGTCAGTGAAGATGAAGACAAAGACCGGATCACACACTTGAACGCAGCCATTAAAAAACTATTGACCTTGATCCCTGAACGACATGTTACCACCGCCGAAATGCAAAGCTTTTTTGTCGCCTTGTTTTTGGAGATTGGAGGATCCGGTGATAAAGTCAGCGAACAGGATTTGCTGAAACGACTGTTTGAACGGGTGCCTGAATTTTTGGAACGTATTCGACTGGACCGGGAACAAGCCAAGTTGCACGACAAATTGACTACAGAGGATAAAGGTGACAATACGGACGATAGTGAAAAGACGGACGATGATACCAGTGACCAAACGGATGACTAGACATTAGCTTAGATGATTTTTACCTCCCTAAAACCGAAAAAAGCAACAATTACTTTTTAGCATAGTCGATTTTTATCTGGTTATTTATACCCTCTCTTTGTTTGTTTGCCTTTTTAAGTACATTTAAATAAAAGCACCTTTTGTAACTTTTATTTTACGACTTGATGTTAAATTAAGTCTTTATGAATATCACAAGTTAATCCTTCAAGGAGCTATAGCGGGGGGGGGGGCATTGTAAAAAGGTGCAAGATGGCGAACATTAAAAAAAAAAAAAAAAAAAAAAAAAAGGGAAAGGCTGTAAATACGTCGTTCTAAAAAAAAGGCAACTTTTGCGCTCGGCGGACTAGACAAAAATGAAGACTTAGAGGCCTGTAATAGGTGACAATGAAATAAACGCCACGTAAACCATTATGAGTTTCTAAATGTTTCCCCTCGTTCGTTAATACATTAGCACCTCTATTTGATTATCATCATTCCCTTTATTAACATACTATCAACCATAAATGAAAAAGCTTTGGTTATGGTAAATGTCAAATATCGTTGAAATGATTAAATGAGAAAAAGCATTAGATACATTTTAGTGCACTTAAACAATAAAGAGTGTCGTTCTCTATCTCTTTTTGTTATGTGCTACTTTTTCACATCCCCCCGTTTATGCGACCCATCATGTTTCAAATCCCGCTCACTAAACTCCCATTTCTTTTACCATAGGTAAGGATGCTACATAGTAAGGTATATAGGTATATGATTATTACCACTTTATAATCCTCCGTCCATACAAAAACATGAGTATCTTTAATTGATAAACATGTGCTTTACTATATTATCATAATACCATGAGTAAAAGAAGAATGGGTTCAATGGTTTAAAGAGTGAGAAAACGGACATGAATCTTTTCTAAGTATCTTTTTTAAATGTCCTGTAGCTATATGGAGAATACTTTATAGCAGAATATTGTCCTTTGAACGGTTTAGTATAAGGATTAATAGCTCCCGGTGAACAGGAATCGTCGCTTGAAATAGAACACTGCGCATCAGCTGTGAGAGAGAAGGTGATCAATTCAGCGCCATTTAGTTTCATAACAGGTGCACATGCACCAAAATCGACAGGCGTTTGTCCATTTTCGTAACCGAGTATCACTTCATTTTTGCCGAGGTCACACCAGCTAATATGAGAGATACTGCTAGAATAGTTGAACCAGAAAACTTCATTGTGTTTGTGTCGGGGAAAAACAACAACAACTTGTAATCACCCTATTTGTACATTCAAACTTTTTAGAAGACGGCTTTGAGAAATGGGAAAGAAGTACCGAAGGTTTTCAAAAGGAATCCGCATAGCGTTATGTATTCGAAAATATGAGGCATGGGAAAGAGGCACTGACGGGAGGAGGGATCAATAAACCTGTATGCATTCAAAAGTAGGAGGTAGCTGGTATGTAAACATCTGAAAAAAAGCATACTTGGATTTCGGCTCCATTCAAACCTTAACCTCTTCGAAAAGGAAAAAAAAAAAAAAAAAAAAAAAAAAAAAAAAAAAAAAAAAGAGAGAGAGAAAGAGCGAGAGAGCGGGTGGTCAATTTTATTACTTGCATGAATGTCGGCGTTTACTAATTCATAATTCTACCAGTAGGAAATAAAGTTGACCCATTCAGAAGGGGAAACCTTTAATGAATATCAAGACGTTGAATGTAGGATCCCGACTTTGGAACCTAATGTACCATTATCGAACCAGTGTATGCTCTGTCGGGAGTAGGGGATGGTCATGGTAAATGCAAAACATTGATGGATTGATGAAATGAGAAACAACATCAGATACATTTGGATTACTTTAACAGTAAAGAGTGTTTCTTTTTAGCTCTCTTCTCATCCTTTGTAACAGATTTGGAACTTTTTCACATCCAGCAGTTTATGCAGCCAATCTCATTTCAATTCCCGCACACAACCACCCTTGTCAATACTTATATAAACATGGCTACATAATAATATATTTAAGCGAATGATTATTCCAGCATTTTTGATTCACCGCTCATATCCATATAAAATGCTAGTATCATTAATTGATAAACATTCCCTTTATTATCATATGATCATCAATACAGTAAAAGCAAGAGTGATAGACTTATCTCATGGTGAAGAGAACGAAAGTGGACATGCTTTTTTTCTTCTAAGGAATTGTTTTGCATGTAAAATAACCGGTATGGGTATCTTGTGGGGGAGGAACTAGTCCTGCAGATTCTTTAGCAGGTGGGCTAATATCTCCCAAGGAACAGGATGAGTCACTTGAAACAGAGCACACCCCATCAACTGAGAGTTCGATTAGGACTAATTGGGAACCATCTGGTTTTGTGAGAGGACTACATGCTCCATAATCAACCATTTCCTGCCCATGCCAGTAAAAAAGTCTTATTTGATCTTCTGCCGAGGCCACACCAGCTAACAAGAGAGGCACTGCAAGCAAACTTAAACCAGAAAACTTCATTTTGTCTGTAAAGGCAGGAAAAAAAGTAAACTTTTAATCACCCTATTTATACCTTCAAGGCCTTTTGGAAGCGGCATTAGGAAGGGGTGGAAATGTACTGAAAGGTTCAAGGTCGGTAAACCGGTATGTATTCGGAGCGCATGTCGGTAGCTCAAGAGCCGGAACAAAAAAGGGGAAGGACGGCGAGAAAGCGGGAAATCAACTTGATTTTTTTGCATGAATGGCGGTGTTTGAATGTCGATGGCAATATTACTTTATTTGAAAGGTTCATGCAAAGATTAGACGCTGTTTTGAAACGCTTCTGGTTTTTAATTTGTACAAGATATCTCATCCCAACAAAATGCTTGGATCCATCAACATTGTAAAGTTATTACTCCGGCATATAATGACCCCCTCGCGGGACTGAAATATATTCCAGCCCCGATCAATGTAAAAAATCGATACATAATGTAAAAGAGCGGCATATCATACGGGCTAACGGTAAAAGTGCCATGTAAACCTCCATGGGGTTTCTTTATTGATGATAAGGGTTTTTCATCATTTGGAAATACACCAATACCTCTATTTAATTATCATCATCCTCTTTATTATCGCACTATCGTCATCAAAAGAAAGAATGGATTCAAGAGTAACTTAATAGGTTAAGAGAGAAAGAAAACCAACATGGAGCCTTTTCTAATGCAATTTTTTGCATGAGATAAAGCCATGGGGAGCCTCTGGGGCTGGATATTTCCCTGGGGGCAGCATAATATGGTCCCTAATATCTCCCAAGTGACAGGATGGGTCACTTGAAACAGTGCACAATGAAAAATTCGGGAGATCGAGTAGTCTCAATGGGAGGCCATTTGGTTTTGTAATAGGGCTACATGCTCCATAATCAACCATTTCCGGTCCATTCGCATAAATAAGCGTGAATTGATCTTCTGCCAAGGCCACACCAGCTAATAAGAAAGGTACTGCAAGCAAACTCAAACCAGAAAACTTCATTTTGTCTGTAAAGGCAGAAAAAAAAAGTAAACTTTTAATCACCCTATTTATACCTTCAAGATTTTTTTTTTGAAAACGGCATTAGGAATGGCGAAAAGATGTACTGAAAGGTTCAAGGTCGGTAAACCGGTATGTATTCGGAGCGCATGTCGGTAGCTCAAGAACTGGAACAAAAAAGAGACATACTTAGATTTCGGTTCCTCCATTCTCATCCACCTCACTCAATCCTATAAACTGAAAGCATTTTTTTATGTTTTTATTTTACCTGAAAACTGTAACTTTATCGAAAAAGGGGAAGGACGGCGAGAAAGCGGGAAATCAACTTGATTTTTTTTTGCATGAATGTCGGTGTTTGAATGTCAATGGCAATATTGCTTTATTTGAAAGGTTCATGCAAAGATTAGACGCTGTTTTGAAACGCTTATAGTTTTTAATTTGTACAAGATATCTCATCCCAACAAAATGCTTGGATACATCAACATTGTAAAGTTATTACTCCGGCATATAATGACCCCCTCGCGGGACTGAAATATATTCCAGCCCCGATCAATGTAAAAAATCGATACATAATGTAAAAGAGCGGCATATCATACGGGCTAACGGTAAAAGTGCCATGTAAACCTCCATGGGGTTTCTTTATTGATGATAAGGGTTTTTCATCATTTGGAAATACACCAATACCTCTATTTAATTATCATCATCCTCTTTATTATCGCACTATCGTCATCAAAAGAAAGAATGGATTCAAGAGTAACTTAATAGGTTAAGAGAGAAAGAAAACCAACATGGAGCCTTTTCTAATGCATTTTGCATGAGATATAGCCATGGGGAGCCGCTGGGGCTGGATATCTCCCTGGGGGCAGCATAATACGGTCCTTAATATCTTTCAAGTGGCAGAATTGGTCACTTGAAACAGTGCACAATGAAAAATCCGAGAGTTCGATTATTCTCAATGGGGTGCCATCTGGTTTTGTAATAGGGCTACATGCTCCATAATCAACCATTTCCGGTCCATCCGCATAAACAAGCGTGAATTGATCTTCTGCCGAGGCCACACCAGCTAATAAGAAAGGTACTGCAAGCAAACTCAAACCAGAAAACTTCATTTTGTCTGTAAAGGCAGGAAAAAAGTAAACTTTTAATCACCCTATTTATACCTTCAAGATTTTTTTTTTTTTTTTTTTGAAAACGGCATTAGGAATGGCGAAAAGATGTACTGAAAGGTTCAAGGTCCGTAAACCGGTGTGTATTGGTAATATGAAACATAAATGGTAATAGATGAAGAACATCTGATCCTATAAACCGCGTTTGAAAATGAAGTTTTCTTTCGTCTAGAAAAAAATATATCTTTCGTCGCAAAGAAAGGTAAAAGTCATTGCAAGTCTAAACATACTAACACAAGGGCCTTGGTACTTGAATTTGAAGTAAAGTATATTAGAAATGGATTATAGTGTCCACATGGCCACTTTAGTCATTAGCATCCAATGACAATGGAGCGGTAAAGCTCCTTCCAATTCTGACTAGGAACTGGTGGTATTTGAATATGATTTTAGCTTCTATCTGTAAAAAAAGTCTTCTGCAAAAGACAGGTAAAACTCATTACAAGCTTGGACAGACTGACACAAGAATCTTGGCGCTTGAATTTTGTGGTAAAGTATGTTGGAAATGAGTTATAGTATTCACATCGCCACTTTAATCATTAGCATCCTTTAACAATGGAGCGAGGAGAGCCCATCCAAATCTTGGTAGGGAATCAAGGAAAGCGGGGTTTGAATACGATGTGGGTTTCCTCTTCAACGCCTTTTTTTTTTTTTTTTTTTTTTTTTTTTTTTTTTTTTTTTTTTTTTTTTTTTTTTTTTTTACAAATGACAGGTAAAAGTCAACACAAGTTCAAACAAACTGAAACAAGGGACTTGGTGCTTGGCTTTTAACCTACATATATCCTATAAGAAGGCTCTACTGTGCTTTAACTTTTTTTTTCTTTCCTCATCCATTATGTCTTCTTTCCGCTCTCCTTCTGCCACTGTCAATGTGGTCATTCAGGCTGCAACGGTTATACAATCAAACAATTTGTGTAGTAACGCTGGCCGCTTGGTATGAATTTGCTCTCTCTCTCTCTTTCCATTTGTCTCCTTTCCTTATCAAGTTCAATTTTTTCTGGGAAGTTATCGCAACCCACACACACTGCACTTTGGTGGTACTTTTTATCATTTCCATAGACAAAAGGTGCTGATCACAGTACTAACTGACTATTTGATTTCTTTTCCTATGTACGATTGCTTTTGATCATTTCTTTCACCTACTTTTAAACATTGTATATTTTATTGTTGATTTTATTTAATTAATAAAACTAATAATGATAATACAGGGTAAACTGCAAATGATAGATTGTCATCCAACTGGGCAGGTCACCTCAAATACAATAGGAGAGTAATCAATTACGAGCACCAGGTGAGACGATTTGTTTAAGATACTCCAAATTACTTTTATTCAGACATTCACTTTGAAGAAGGTGCCTATCAAAGGCAATGCCACAATTCGAGAGATCCACCATTGATAATTCAAGACAATACGACATCATATGGATGATACTGTTGGTACCAATGATGTGTAAACCTACAAGCTGGACATGTTGTAGATGAAAACAACGCCTGCCCAAGTCTAACAAGAAATGTCTACCAAGTTTTGGTCAGGTGGGGACAAAGGTGAATAATACATTTAAAGCCTATACAGGTTACCTTGTGATACAAAAACGTCAAATCTTCCACCCGAGGGGTATAAGACAATATAATGTGTTTGATCAGATCACCGATTTGAATACAAGTTTGCGAATATAAAAACCGGGGGAAACAAGCGAATGCCAATGGATGACAATGAGATGGACTAATAGATACAGAACGAGCCATAACCACATGGACTTGTCCCTGTGGATCCATTTTTTGGGGTGCAAACCAGAGTTTCTTGATTGTCATTTTGTACCAGCTGACTTACGGGGGGACACATTCATACAGATCTTTAGTTGAATCCAGATGGGTCACGGCCAAAGGGAGTAATTCGTTTGGGAGTTGGTAAAATGAAGCCATGTGAAAATAATTGAGTGGATGAAAGATATAAAAAGTGGTGAAAGAGGGAACGAAGATTGTGAACCCTGCATAGATGACACATTATCGATTTTCAAACGCCGACTAAAAAGTTTAAAACTGCTCGGTTTTTTCTTTTTCCCAGGTTTCCTTTCTTCCCCTTCCCCCTTTTTTTCTACAATGACCACCCTCTCCAAAGAAAATGAAGAATTGCTCATCAAGTATGCTTTAGAAGGTAACTCAATGATAAAGTATATAAACAAGTCTAGTGCAACTGATACTTGTTTTTTGAAATCATACAGCAAAGGAAACCTCATATAGTCCTTACTCAAAATTCCGTGTCGGTGCTGCCTTGTTGACCAAAGATGGAACTTGGTTTAAAGGTTAGACTGATTCTTTATAAAAGTGTATACATGATGACTGACCTTTCCCCTCTTTATAGGTTGCAATATTGAAAATGCGTCTTATGGTAAGCAGTTACTGGTGTCTTTCCCTTCCATCGAACATCCTCTTTTCTTTTTTGAATAGGTGCTGCTATATGTGCTGAACGAACTGCTTATTGCAAAGCGGTGGTAAGTTGGTATAAAGAAGAAGAAAAAAGGATAAACAGGATGACTGAAACCCTTTTTAATGATAGAGTGAAGGACACAAGGAATTTGTTGCTTTGGCTGTATCCACTGACCAAGAAGACTTTATCTCACCCTGTGGTATCTGTCGGTAAGATTTTTTTTTTTTTTTTTTTTTTTTTTTTGAAACACAAACACGATAACTAACACACTTTTTTGTTCATAGTCAATTCATCTCGGAATTTGGTCCAGGTACCTTACCAGTCTACCTTTTAAATTCCCAGAGCAAGTACAAACTGACCACCTTGTCTGAACTTTTACCATTCTCTTTTGCCTTGGAACAAGGTAAAAAGTTTTTGATAAAGTGATAGCACCCCTCTAGTATATATCTAGTTTCTTTTTTTTAAAAAAAGTTGTATAGTTTATTTATTTAAGATACGTCATTTACCAACAAATAAATAATAAAGCACTATTTTTTTTTTTAAAAAAAAAGGGGGGGAACTATACTATGTAGGGTGTTTTTATAAAAAAAAAAAAGTGATTGTTGATTATTTCATCACACCAGCTGACCCGCTCATCAAAAACCTTGTGAGCAGAGTGGTCAAGATATCCCTTCGTTGGTCCAGGTTCAAGCGTTGGAAGGCTGTGTAAACGGATACGCCTGGTAAACAATAAAAAAAACTGGTTAATGTCTCTCTCTTTTTTGTGTGGATCTTTTCCTTACCTTTATGATCCCTGATTTGCCCAAGGGTTTTCCCAGCCAGTGCGCCCTAAAAGAAGATGAGAAAAATGAATCATTTGACTCCTTGGGAGACATCCATTTTTACTTACGACAGCAGCACCACCCACATTGCCAATGATAAACCCAAGAGCAGCACCTATACGCATGATTGGGTAATGTGAGAGCCATATTCCTTTTTTTTTTTATCATGATCCTTCCTTACCTGCACCTGCACCCAAGATTCTCCAGATATAACCAGGTCGATCCACTAAACCAAGCGGAGTTAGCTTCTATGATGTGATGTGATACATACTATACCTTCAGGTTTCAACAAATCTTCAAATACATTGCCAAAGACATGATGAGCTTGACTGGCCGTGGTATGAGGTTCGGAATGAGTCGAGGTACCTTGTCGTTGTCTAGATGCATCATAGTCTTTTCGTCTTTGTTCGTTTCCCAAGATATAAAGTGCATCGGCAATCTGTTGGAATCGTTTGGTTGCTTCTTCTCGTTCGGCTGGAGTAGCAGTGGACTGAAGTCGGTCAGGATGATGGAGTAAGGCTTGTTTTTTGTAAGCTATAAAAGAGAGAAAGAGGTGAGTGTGTTCCAATAAAGCCAGTTTCTTCCCCCCCAACTTACCTTGACGTATTTGGTCTTGAGTGGCCGTTACTGGTACTTCGAGGATACTATAATAGTCAGGAATGGTCATTGGATGTGATAGTATATATGTATATATAAAAAAAAAGAAAAGGATGAAGAGAAGAAAGAGAAGAGTATGATGTAAAAAAAAAAGATGCCCATTTATTCTGTTTTTCAAATCCCGTCTGCATCAAGCAGCACACCCTATACTAAATTGGCACTGCACAAAAGATATCACACCAGACACACATATAAAACGGCAACGACAAGTAGAGGCAATAAATAACAATGGATGTATTTATTTGAGATGATAAGGATAACAAGTAAACTATGCTTTTAACGGTACTAGTGACAAAAAGTGGTATCGAGTTAATACAGTTGAGCTTCTTAAGCAGTTTTTCTTTTTCCCTTACCTTGTGGAAACCGATATCGTTGGCGTATTCACGGAAACATTGACGGCAGATGTTGAGGTTGTACTTGCGGATCAAACCAGCTTGATGAGCACAGACACGGCTAAATACGTCAATAAATGATATATAAATTATAAAGAGAGAGAGAGAGATAGAGAGAGATAGAGAGAATGAGGTTAGTATATAGTGTCATATATCCGGTGGTGAATCAAGTGAGAGATGTTGGTAGTGGTGTATACATGTGAGTGGTGTATATGATGAATGTGTCGAAATAGGTTCGTTCTGTATATCCTTTATTTTGTTGTCTAACTAATTACCATTGACGAGAGCCCTTGCCATAGGTCTTGGGGCGAGAGTTCCAAACGTTAGCGTGAGCCATATTGATATAGATTTAATGGAAGAGAAGAAGAAAGAGAGAGAGAGAGACAAAAAAAAAAGCACAACACAAATATAAAAAAAAAAAAGAAAGGGCAAAGCCACCGAAGCGGGTAAAAAATTTTTGAGTGCAAAATGGACAGCCAATCACAGTACCCACACAGACATATCATTCACATTCATATAGTGCATATACATCATTATTCTCATTTTTATTTTTTTTTACAAACAATCAAGTTTTTCTATTGCTAATCCATTTGCCTAGTTTCGCCCCAGCGTAGCGAGTTGATTTTGTGATTCCAGCAGTAAAGATGCCCTTAACACTTTGTGTCATTGCAGGTTTGGCTATAATAGAGCGCAGAGCTATATATAATTTATGCACATAAAAAAAAAGTCCCTCCTGGTTAGTAAGCTATCATATGATGTTAATCATCACTTGCCTTGATCCATATAACTTTGTAAATCCGATGATCCTGCAATTTGTTGATACATTTCCGACTTGTTGTAAGGTAAATCCAGTTTGTTCCGAGAGGCATAGGTTCGATGTTGACTCAAGACTTGATCATATAAAGTCCTTGGCAGTTTTTGAATCATGAGACCACGGTATTTGGGATTCAAGTTTTGCTAAAGAGATAAATAAGTATCCTATCCTACCATCCATGTTCCCATTATTTTAATTTTGTTACCTGGAATTGACCATTGTTGAGGACAGTGACATTTGGTAAATCATCCAAAAGACTATAATAGAGTCGATTAAAGTGATCCAGTTGAGCATGGACGATATTTTTGACCTTGTTTGGATTTTCGCCTACAATCATCCTAAAATCGCCCACATAGCTAATACCCGCAATCTTTTCAAACAATTGTTCCTCGTTGAATTTTTCAGGCAGAGTCAACAAGGCCACCCGGACAGCTTCAGTGAGATTGACTTGGTTAGCGAGTCGTACACGTGGATCATCACGAAGAATCTTGACTGGTTTATGCATCCGACCTGCCAAATACAAAGTTTCCCAATCGATGAGATCCCTACACAGTTTATCAATAGATACTACACCATATTTGATCATCTATTCAATTAAAAAAAGTGTTTAAAATACGGTACGATGATTCACCTAGTGTGCTTACCATGCCATTGACTTCAACATAGGGGTTGAAATAGACACCGGCACCTACATGATCTTGTAACTTTGATATAGTATTAGATCCCAATAGACGTAAACCAGAGTAATGATGAGGGTGTTGTTGCATATTCAAATCATGCCAATGACCAGGATGGCTCACACCAAAGATAAAGTCCATCATAGGTTTCTTCTATACAATAAATATAAAAATTAATGAGTTGTCTGCCATACTTGTTGATATGTTTTTTTAATTATTACTTTTTCATCATAACCGTCTTGTCGGAAGACTCCACTACCATAAGCAAACGCATATCGAATAGGTGCATTGAATTGAGCAACAATCGCCTTTAATTGTTCACGCAGTTCTTCATTAATATTCAAGTATTGATTGGTGCCAAAGTCGGGTGAGTCTGGTAGATTGGTTGCATGAAAGTGATGTTGTCGTAACCGTTCAAGGTGAAGCCGTGTTTCATCGTTGAATAGTTGATTTTGTTTCACCGGTGGTTTTCCATGTTGGTCAAAGGAAAACGTAGTCGGTGGTGGAGAAGAAGGAGAATGACTAGAGTGAGTGTCTTGTACAGTGCTGTAGAATTGGATAACACCTAGATGAGGAGACAGTTTGGGAGCAGTGTGTCGAATGGTGTGGGGAATAAACTACACTTGATTGTACCATGAAGTGTATTGTTAGTACAATCACAAGATACAGTCAATGTCATTCATATTGTTTTTTTCTCTTACCTTTAACATGTTGAGTGTTGTATAGTTGTTCGTATAGATGGAAAGTAAAAAAAAAAAGATGAAAGTGATTGAGAAAAGAGTGGGGTTTTTTTCATATTTGCCTCTTTAATTTATATCTAAAAGGCTGACACTGGCCAGCCAATCAGAGGCCTCGATAGTGTCTCCTTGTTTTGATGCCCCGCTTCGACTTGCTCAAATGCAACACCCAAAGAGATCAAAACGTAGACCTCTAACAATAATCCTTACTATACTCTGATCATATTGAATTCAAGCTACTATAGAGAATAAAAACCCCACATTATGATTCCTTTTCTTTCAAATGATGGCGTTCAGGGGTACGAGAAAAGAAAATGAGGTGTCCTATGGCAACGAGAATGCTCAGCCTAATATAATCTCCGACAATATTCACTTTCTTTCTTCTTTCACAGTATAAAACATTCTCCTTCTTCTCCCCCCCCCCTACTTTTTTTTTCTTTATATAAGAATGATAGTTTCTCATTAAACTACTACTCTTCCCCTCTACTTTTTTTTTATTACTCACTACTAAACTCTAGGTTTGTTATCACAAGAAGTGTTACCCCGTTCTTCTACTGCCTACATCTTTTTACAAGTATGACTACCACAGCTTCTTCCACTCCAACAACACCGACTACTTTGACCAACTATCTCAAATCGAAATGGCGATCTAGCACGACCAAAATACTTAAACCTTGGAAACCAATACCGAATACAAAGGATTATATTGAAAAGTCTTGGGTACAACACAATGCTTTACAAATGGCTTTTGACGGGTAAATGTAAAACAATAAACCAAATGGCGAACTAACTCGTATGTTATAGTGACTTTATGGCACCAGTAGCACAATCTTTATTATCAGGTGGATGTGAAGTACTGGACATTGGGTAAGTGAAACCACTTGAAAACGACTCGACCTTCTAACACCTTCTCTCTCTCTCTCTTTGAAAGCTGTGGAGCAGGCTTTTGGTCAATGGTAATAAAAAAAATAAAAAAAAAAGTAGTAAAGGGCTCGACAAGATGACTTACACAACTATGATACGTAGGACATGGCAACGAAATACCCTCTCTCATACTTTATTGGCATTGATGTCGATAAGAACGTATTTCCCAACATGTAAGTTGGAAACCCAGTCATCCAAAAGAGACTCACCTTTCTTCTATCTAGAACAATGCAGAAAAACCTTGTCTTTCAACGTGTTGATATTATGACGGCACCACTACCTTACGAAAACGACACATTTGACTATGTCTTTATACGATCAATGCTGGACACATTGCCTGACGATGGGTGGGACAATGTACTACAAGAGATTGTCAGGGTGATGAAAAGAGGGGCTCATTTGGAATGTGTGGAACCTTATGCCAATCTATTTGATACAGGTCCTGCCATGTCTACCATCTTGGGATGTAAGTACAGAAGGGATCTTTTTATTGGAAAAAAACAACAACAACAACTCATTCTTTCTCTCTCTCATAGTGATCGATACATCATCAAGTAAAAGAATATCGGCATCTCTTTTGAACCAACAACAACCAGCAGCCTATAATCCATGGCCGAATCGTCTGGCACCATTGAATACTTTACAAGACATGCGGATTCATCATACTCATACACCAATAGGAAAATACGGTGGGGCTTTGGGTTCACTCATGGTACAATACTGGGAACGGACGATTAAAGCATGCAGTCAGGAATGGATTCTATCAAAAGCAACAACGGAGAAGGAATTGGATGGTTTACATTTGGATATGTTGACAGAAATAGAAGCCAATGAAACTTATATGGCATGGTACTCGGTGGTGGCTCAAAAGGTAAAAGAAAAGAAAAAGTGCAAATCAGAGCATTTTTAACTAACCCACTTCTATCTCTTTTTTTTATTTTTATATTTTGAATAGAAGGGATATACTGGACCTGCCATTGTGATAGAAGACTACGACGCCATTAGCCATTAGCCATACCCCCCCCACTCCAAATTCATTGTTTATTAAATCACACTTTGTCATACAACATTTATACATACATATATACAGTACATACACTAGAATACATCCTTTTACATTGATCATCCAATAAATTGTCTATTATCCATCTTTATATGTCCATTTTATTTGAACGAGTTAACAGGTATTACATTTATTACTAGACTAAATCTAATCTACAATCCACCCAAAGCGCTAGCACCAGATTTCGCCATAGTAGCCAAACCACGAGAGACAATCAAACGTTGGATTTGAGAAGTACCTTCATAAATTTGGAAGATTTTAGCATCACGCATGAGTTTTTCCACAGGGTATTCTGTATTGAATCCATTTCCTCCAAAGATCTGGACCGCATCTGCTGCTGATTTATTGGCCACATCACTTGCTAATGATTTAGCAATAGAAGCATGCCAAGTATTTTGAATATTGTGATCACGTAGCCAGGCAGATCGGTACACCATCATGCGTGCACTTTCAATCCCAATCCTATCATCATAAAAAAAAAAAAAAAAGATAAAATGAGTTTTCTGTATCATCCCCCTCCTACACTTGATACTTACGCCATATCCGCCAACATGAATGCCACAGCTTGATGATTAAATATTTCCGTTCCCATGGTTTTGCGTTCCAAAGCATACTGTGTAGCTTCTTCCATCGCCCGACGAGCCAACCCCACCGCCGCCGCACCAATCAATGGTCGAGTGACATCAAATGCATTCATGGCAATCTTGAATCCTTGACCAGGTTCACCTAAAAGATTAGCATGAGGCACCACGACCTCTTCAAACGTCACACCACGTGTATCCGAAGCCCGTTGTCCCATATTGATTTCTTTACGTCCCAATTGGATCCCGGGTGTATCTGCATCGACAATAAAGCCCGAGAAGGCTTTGCCCGTACTGGCTTCCATATCTGTGCGGGCAAGGACAAAGAACCAGTTGGCATGGCCTGAGTTGGTGATCCACATTTTTTGTCCGTTCAACACCCAGTCGTCGCCTTTACGTACCGCCCGTGTGGAGAGTCCTGCTACGTCTGAGCCGGAGCCTGGTTCAGTGACGGCATACGATGCCATCAGAGGTGCTTCGGTCATTCTGCCCAGGTACTTTTGTTTTTGCTCATCGTTGCCGGCTACTACCAAGGGGGCTTCGGCTAAATTGTTGGCTTCAATGGCAGTTTGAATACCTAAACAGTATGGTTAGTAATGAGTATTATTAATAATAATAGGTGAAGTTTTACTTACCTGTACAACCAAAGGCTAGTTCTTCAGTAATAAGAGCACTATCCAATACACCGAGTTCATTGCCACCATATTTCGATTCGATATGAGTGTTGACAAGTCCCAATTCCCACGCTTTCTTGATCACCTCTATATACAAGAAAGAATTAATTAGATGACTTTTCCTCCCTCTTCGTTGTCATGCTTACCAGTTGGGTATTCACCAGTACGATCATGTTCAGCTGCCACAGGAATGATTTCTTCTTTAGCAAACTTGCGAGCCAGTTCTTGAATGGACCGTTGTTCTTCCGATAAACCAAAGGACAACCCATCGCTAGGACCAGACGAGAATGGTCGAGTCATCACAGCAAGACCATGTTTGGACTTTGGAATAGAAGAATGGAGAAGAGTACGAAGCATTGTGAGTATTGAAAAAAAAGGATGAGGAATAAAAAGGGGATAAAAGAAGTTTGAGAGATTAACGTTACCGGCGCTGTTTTAATAATTGGGTTTTATTCATCAGCATGTGAAAAAAAAAGCGGGGAACATGTTTAATTAAGTCTTGATTCAGAGCTACTATACACACCAGGGGGCCTGATTACAATAAAGTAAAGTGGGACTATCTTTGTAGGGGCCAGTAAGTATTAAAAAAGTTGACCTTGACCTTTATTTTTTAGCTCTAAGTGCGTTAAGAAAAGATGCAGTAGTGGGAAAATGCGGGGTAGTCGGAGTCAAACTAATCTTGCCGAGTAACAAATTACCCCTGAATTCTCGGTTGATCCACAATAAAGGAATTCGGAACTAACAATTCAAATGATACTGCTAAAATATTTCGATGTAAACGAATCATGTATTTAAGCCGTTCAGAAAAAAGAGCACTTATGTGATTGAATTGAGAAGCCGAAGCGAGCAACCGTCGTCTACTTATAAAAGAAGGGAATGAGATTCCATCATTTTTTTCTTGCTCTCTACCTAAAACAGCAATGCAATTTTTCTCTTGGTGTTTACTGGTATCCTTAATTACCCAGCAAGTATCTGCGGTGTACTTGGTAAACTGGTGGCGCGTGCCTGATAATTTTGGTACCATCAAAGTAATGGAGTCTTCCATCCGAGTGCCCAAGGGATCCGATCCCAACCACACTTATTGGTGTGCCATAGGCTTCAATCGAGGGTATCTCGGCATGCAGCATAATGATGGGACCGAACGCCGCATTTTGTTTTCGATTTGGGATGATCAAAAAGGCGGCAAAGTCGACGCCCTTCAAGTGGGTGAGGGCGGTAAAAATGAGTATTTCGGAGGTGAAGGCACGGGTATGCACACTATGTTGCATTATAATTGGAAATCCGAAGAAACTGTTTTCTTCCGGCTATTAGCGGATGTGAATAAGGCGGGTAATTACAGCGATTACACGGCTTGGTATCGCTCAGGCGACAAGGGAAAATGGACCTTGATCGCAAAGTACCGAGCACATAACATCACAAGATGGCTGACCAACAACTATAGCTTTTTGGAAAATTACAAACATGCTGATACGAAAATGATTCGGGAAGGATTTTATGGTAATCAGACGATTGTTAATACCGACGGTAAGCGGGTCAAAGTCCACATGGGATATCAACCCCAACGAATCAGCAAGGGTGATGTGTGGGAACAACGTGCTGTGAATGGAGAGGATTACTTCCGTATGGATGGACCAAAGAATAAAGGATTGTACCCACCTACTGGTTTTAGTTAATTTTCTTTCTTACAATAAAAAATGACAGACAAACTTCTCAGCTTTGTTCAAACCCTGGTATCGTAAAATACAAAGACCCTTCCGATATCAGCGTGTACCTTACAGTGATGTTGTAGTATCTTTTATGAAAAAAAAAAAAAGAGATGTTCATAGACTAAAAGAGGAAAAGGCAAACATCTGTCATTGTTTTACCATAACGGTTAATCCTTTTTCTTTAAATCATGCAAGAGTGAAAAAGGAATTTTCCCAAGAAACCGCCAATCCATAAAATTGAAATGCCGCAAGTAAACAACAAACACCCAAACTTTGGGCGGGCGGACTGACTCTCCTATTCTTCCTCTCCTTTTTCTTCTTCCCTCTTTCCGCATTCACTCACTTTCTTTAATCTTCTTCATCACTCTTTTTATAATAAACTATACTCAACAATGTTTTGGCGTTTTGGATACCATAATCCTTCTGCCGTAGATACTCTACTCGATCGCGAAGACGTTACTTTGGAACAAGTCCTCGAAGAAGAAGAACTATTACAAGAAGCCAAGTCTCATAATCAACGCCTTATCAACTTGTATCCTTTTTTATGTATATATATATATATATATATACTGTCGTCCTGTCGCTTTTTCTTTTGGGCTTCTGTTTATTGCTCATTAGAAAATGAAAGCCAAGAGAAAAACGCGCGGCATCTAACATACTAACTAGTACTCTAATTACTCCTTGACTCCCTTCTCTCCTATAGTTTGTGTCAGCCTACCAATTGTCGTAAACTACTTTACTATATTACAGCCGATGATCTGGAAGAAGGACAAAAATACAAGTAAGTCAATCTTTGTTAATTGGGATGGATGTGGCATCGGATGTTTTTATACTTTTTGGTCATCTTACTTGATTGTATTTGTATCAACTAGGTATCCTTTCCTCTCGTCTGAAATCATTGCCTGTGAAATCCCACAACTGGTGGATATGATTGTTTTAGAGCAAAAGGAACTTTTGGAAACATTTTGGCAATACTTGGATCGACCTATACGTCAACAAGACACTCACCAACTGATTAATAAGCACGATGATGAAAAGGACAAACAAAACGACAATGACAAGGATAACGAGGATGAAGAAAAGGTAGATCATGGTTTGGACTCTCTTTTGGCTTCCTACTTTGCCAAGACAATCACTATATTTTTAACCAAGCAACCGGCGGAGGTAAGGGTTGAGTAGAATATGTAATCATTGGAACTAACTTTTTTTTTTTTTTTATGTAGATGCTGGAATTTATTCAATCTGAACCTGAAAACTTGAACAAGATCTTGAACCATTTGCATAGCTCTGCCATCATGGATCTACTACTCACATTGGTTCGTATGGAAGAATTTCCTGAAGGAAAAGGGACTGTACAGGTAAGGGCATCATAATGAAGGTAAATAGGTAGGGCGAAACATATCTTGTAACAACTCATCCCTTCTTTATTTTGTTTTATTTATTCTAGTGGCTAAGTGATGGTGGTTTGATGGACAACTTAATTAGCAGATTAGACCCTTATATGGATACCGAAGTAAGTAGGATGTTTGTATTGGAAGGAAGGAAGGTGGGTAAATGATACTAATCTGAAGGGTGATTTATAGGAACATTCTATCGCCCAGCAATGTATATGTGAAATCATTCGCATGTCTCAAACAAGTTTATTGGAACAACCCAGTATTGGTTTGAATGACTTGGTGATTAAACTGAAAAGGTAAACATTAATTTACATCCTTTTACTGTACTAACCTTTTTTTTTTTTTTTTTTGTCATCCTTGATAGTGAAACAGTAATGCGCAAGTTGGCAGGTTTTATGTTGGATCCCAATGCGCCCAATGCTACATCGACACTGATTAACAGCGTTACTATTATCATCGATCTGATCAGACACAACAACAGGTAACACATTGCTCCTGACTGTAAAAAAAGTTGACTCACATATTCTTTCTCTACAGTGATATGGAAAGCGACCCGATGGTGAATACTGGCTATGGTTACACAGGAAACATTCCACCTGTCCGGCCGGTATCTGTCTCATTGGCCGATATGCTCAAAGTACTAGCTGACCATGTCGGGTCATTCAATCAACTATTGATTGAACCAAGATCTGTGGTAATTAAAAGAAGAAAGAAAGAAAAAATCAAAAGTAGAATGACTGAACGATTTTTTTAGAAGGGACCTATGAAAACTTCAATTGGTGAACAAATGCCTCTTGGATTCGAACGACTAAAGATCTGTGAACTTTTTGCTGAACTATTGCATTGCTCCAACATGTCAAATCTCAATGCGATGGAAGATGGTGAAGAAACAGAATGTGGGCAACAATTCAATCAACAAGGTGAACAGGACATTGGTGACAATACCATCATCAAAGAAGAACAGGACAAATCACTAGATCAACAATCACACGAATCGGATGTAAAACTACCCACTACAGCAGTGTCACCGCCTACGTTAAAAGACACCGACTCCACCAGCCAAAACAATGTCGATAAAAGCATAGCAGATACATCTCAAGAAACGATGCAATACAACACCGGAACCACTGGGTCCATACAACAGGATCAACAAGATTTACCGATGGGGGATTATCTAAAATTACAACTAGTCCAACATAAGGTACTTCCAACGTGCGTGGTAAGTCAATTGAAAAGTATAATGGAAGTATAAAACTTGATGGCTAAACTGACTCTTTTTTTATATGTATATCTGTCATGGCAATAGAACTTGTTTTTCTCGTTTCCATGGAACAACTTTCTTCATTACGTGACATACGACATGCTGCACCAGGTATTTAATGGTCGTATGAGCAAGAGCTACAACAGATTGCTTGCCTTATCTATATTGAAGGATGGCCAGCTTACAACAAGGATGGTCAAGGCTCAAAAAGAAAATGACGAACAATGGTAAATAGAAAAAAAATTACCAAAGAGCCTGATTCAATTCATTGCAACTTTTTTTTTTTTTGTTTAGGGTCAAACCAAAGGGAATGCGCTTGGGTTATATGGGTCATCTAACCTTTATTGCTGATGAAGTTATCAAACTATTTGAAGGATATCCTGAATCCGTTGTAAAAGAAATCAAGGATGATGTGGACTTAGATCTATGGTATCAATATTGTGAAAACGAACTCCGGGAAACCAAGGAACGTGATTGTTTGCCTCTTGGTGGTGATCGACCTAACGAAGATGATAATGCCATGCGGGAAGAAGAGGATGATGAAGAGGATGAACTGGATGGTGGCACTGCTAGTCAGGTAAGCATTGAAACATAACAAGTAAACCTAGGGAATGGACTATATAGTAACAACCACTACTCTTTTTTTTGTTTGGATTGTTTAGTATTCTCGGTATTTGGCTCAACGTGAAGCGGATGGTGGTTTGGAAGATGATGACGATGACGCTCACTGGATCACGTAAGTTTTTTTAAAATAAAATAAAAATCGGCACAAGACAACCAAACTAATCATTTATCATGTAGTGGACGGAACGATAATATTTACAATAATGGCTTCCATGTGATTGCCGACGGTCATAATCAAGTATCTGGTATTGACGATGATGCAGACTATGATAGTGACGAAGAAGAGGTAAGTACCAATGAAAAAATCTAAATGACCAAGTGTACTAATATCCATTTTTTTTTTTAATAGCATGACAATCAAGCTATTACTCAAGATTGGTCTCGTGGGTTTACCGAATTCCCGCAAGCCAATATGCTCCGGCGCACACAAAGTCATGTTGAAGATGGTTACGATGACGAAGAATATGACCACTTTAGCGATGAACGACATACAAATGATAATGACGACGACAACGACGACGATGCTTTTGGTGAATTTACATCGGCCGATGATGCATGGGGTATCTCAGCACCTTTGGAACAACTAGATATCACACCAAATGACACAAAGACCACCATATCTGAAGATCATTATGTGCGTGCCATTCGGACCAAGGAAGAAGACGAAAAATACAGGAATGAATATCACCTCGACGAAGAACAAGAAGGGGAAATATAGTTACTAGTATATCATTCTCTATCCCCTCCCCTCTCCATCCTTCCTGTATATTCTTTTATTGCTATTATCATTATCATTACTTTATCTGTCCTTTCTGCATTTCCGTTGTTGCCTGCTTGTATTTTTTTATTTTTTTTAGCCCCCCTTTTCCCTCATTCTACTTTTTAGTTTTACTCTTTTTTTTTATAACTGTAAACATACAATAAATGGTTTTATCCTCTTATAATGATATCTGTGTTTTAGAATTACTAGCTTTATTAAATAACAATAAAATATACGATGGTTAAAATTAGTTGAAAGAAATGATCAAGAGCAACCATACATAGGAAAAGAAACCAAACAGTCAGTTAGTGTATGTGATCAGCCCTCTTTGTCTATGGAAATGATAAAACTTACTAACGTGATGCAGTTCATATAAGATAAAGGAACACCCTCGTCAACAATGTGAGATAATAATAGTGATGCTGAACCAAACAATTCAATCAATGTTATTCACGCTGAATGTTGTACGGGTGGCGGGATATCAATTATACTCCGATCAATGCAAAGAAGAGTCTGGTTATGATGGCCCCTCCTGTTCCCTTTTCCTATCAGCACACAGTCACTACTACAAAAGGACTTTTTATTATGACTGGGATTAAAAGACATTGAGGTGAGCAAGTGAGGTAAAGAGAGTTTATTTCGGAATTTGAAAAGTTTTTGAGATGTCATGTATGATTATTTAAAAGAATATGAGGAGAGTGAAACCTATTAGGTGATATAAATGTATAGGTCTGATCAAATAAAGGACAATACAAATATATATATAATGTGAAGTAATAATTGTAACTAGTGGTAATAAAAAGGGTGGAGTGTATTATTATTTAAGCAGAAGAGGTGGCACCAAAAAACAAGTGGAAGATGATAGGAGCAGGATAGACAGCGACCAGCCCAATACCTATAATGTCATTAAAAAAAAGTCCGTTCAATTTTTACATGGATCAGTCAATTTCATTTTTCTTACCAGCATAGACAATCAGTTTCGTTACAATATCCACATCATATCGTAAAGGTGCATCTTCTACTACTAGCATGGATGTAGGATCATCTAAACCAGCTGGAGGTGTGCAAGGAGCAGCCTCGACACTGCCTCTATATTTACAATCCGCCACCCGCCGTTCATGCAAATCAATACCCGATTGGATCCCCACCGTTTCGGATGAAGAGACAGATCGTCCTAAACTTTGTAAATCCAATACCGATGGAATAGGATGGATACTTTCCTTGTTCAAACTCTTGTATGTTCTATTATTAAATGTGTGAGCATTTTCGATATCAGTATGATCTGAGTTTTTTTTTTTTTTTTTTTTTTACCTTGCACCAATTTCGAATTTTCGATGTGGTAGATTAAAGGCCCGATAGATAGGAGGAAGGATAAAGTAGCATACCTTTTTACATGCAATACGCCAAATGAATAACATGGCAACACCTAAATAAATAGGCAAAGTTGAATTAGTATGTTGTTCATCTAGTCCTTGTTTTTTTCTTCTTCTTTTTTTCATACCAACAATGATTTTCATCAATGAGATGCCTAGTGACTGAAGACCAAAAGAGAGACTTTCAGCTGATGAAGTAAGACCCATGTGGCATATTTCTGTCTTGTTACACATCCAGCTGCCAGGATACACACCCATCAAGACACCCATAAAGCATACACTAAATCAGTTAAAGTGTTAGTAAACCCTGTTATCATCCTACGGCATTTTTTTTTTTTTTAATACCTATCTTCAAAGCAAGGGCACCTTTCAATGGGATCAGGACTATATCATTGATTAGTATTACAAGTCAGTCATTCCATCAAGTACTTACTGTATACCAACAAGAGCCAAACAAATAGGAATGGTAAGGAAGACTATATATAAAGAGGATTTAGATCAAACCATCACAGACCAATCATTATCATTATTTACCCCAGTAACTATCACTTGTCACAAAACCATCCAATACATCACGAGATGCCCATTGTGCCCAATATAAAAGTACTGCCAAGATAGTTCCACCGACAACGTCTATATAAATAGCATTTTGTTAGTGACTGACTATTTTGATTTAACTACATCCAACTTACCTGTGATAGTGTGCATCCCACAATAAATTCGACCAAACACAACACTGACAGCATAAAATAATGCACAAAGAATACAAACCATACGGGTAGGAGATTCAGGCGGTAAAGAATCACAAGTAACAGCAATAAGATACAAGGCAACAGAGATCGAATTTGTAGAATGAGTAGAAGGGAACCCATATTCTAATGCCGCCCCTTGAGACATGGTTAATCGATGGACTGGTGGAGACAATGGTCGAGGCAAACACATAAAGTCCTGTTCAGAGAGAGTCAATATCAAAAGAGTGGGTGTTTTTTTTATTTACCTTTAAGAAACCAGACCAAAATACACCAAAGGCTGTCAAACAAGCAATACTATTAAGGGGAGGTTAGTAAACCTTAAGGAGAAGAAGGAAGAAGGGAGGGGGTTACCTTCTACCGAGATGAGCATTTCCAAACCAAATCAAGACAGGTAAAAAGATCATGAAGAAGGTGTGTGTTCCAAGATTGGCAGTCCATAAAAAATAATGATCCAAGAAAGGTGTTCGGATTCGTTTCTATAAAACATAAAGTCGGTTTTTAATCCAAAGGAATCGTATTGTTGTTGTTGTTGTTGTTGTTGTTGTTGTTGTTGTTGTTGTTTTCAAATACCTGCATAGCAGCAAGCCAAGGTGTTTCTTGTCGAACCAAGGGTAACAAGGACCTTCGTAACCAGCTTCTCCAAGGATGAAGAGCAGCACTGTAAAGTCTATCATCATGGGTCCCAGCATCTTTGTCAACAGCAAACGTCTTGAAGATTTTCCTTCCCATGATGATCCTATAGCAGTCGTAAATGTGGAAAAGAGAGAGAAATAAAACAAAAAAGAGGGGCCGCATTTTATGAATCTTTTTCAGTGACCAATTCCGGACTTTTAAATGAGACGATCCCACATGAAGAAACATAGTGTTTTATTATCACAAAAGGGTAACATAGTTCCCAGCCACTATAATATCAACAATACACCTATCATCACCTAGATTAATAAATTTTTCTACTAGTAAATCGACTGATTCGGTATTTTCCCAGAGCAGATCCAAAGGGGAATCATCCGTAGCCACATCAATCACCAAAGCATCCAACTGCTTTGATTCCCCAAATGAACCGATCACATTACCCAGACCGATCAATTCCGCACCACCAAGGGTTGCCATATAAAGTGCCATTTTCCAGTCCACCTGCAAACCTTGGTCTTGCCAATAAGATGAAGACACCACGGCTTGTCGGATACTGTTCAACATGGACGGACTATACCCACCTGCCACATCGGTGCCCAACCCAGTCTTGATGTCATGGTGACGCTTAATCGGATAAATCCCGTTTGCAAAATAAGCATTGGACAGAGGACACACAGAGACACCAGAACCACGTGACACCATAATCGAGACATCCTTGTCCGAGAGATGCACCCCGTGGGCCATGATCGACCGGTCCGTCAGTAAACCACACGTATCAAATAGAGTCGTGTCGCTTTCAAAGTCAGGGTGAAGTTGGTGGACAAAGGCGACTTCGTCGTTGGATTCAGAGATGTGTGATTGGATGGGGACATTGTAGTGTCGTGCGAGTTGACCAAGTTGTTTAAGCAGGTCGATCGTGCAGGTGGGGATAAAACGAGGTGTGATGACAGGGGTAAGGAGTCGAGTGGGTTGTTGTTGACAATACTGAATGAATGACTCCGTCTTGTCGATCGCTGTGGTTGTGCTATCAACATAGTCATCAGGTGCATTTCGATCCATTGATACTATAAAGTGAAATAGTTCAGTACAGCCTCTTTGTTGGTTTCATGCAGTTTTTACCTAATCCCACCAATGCCCTTTGACCATATTCAACTGTTGTATCAGCCAAAATTTGTGTCGCTTCCAGATGGATAGTTGCAAAGTAAACGGCAGTTGTTGTTCCATTACGCAAGAGTCGTCGTACCAGTGCCTTGTATACCTTTTTTGCCCAGTTCACATCTTGAAATTTTCGTTCACAAGGGAATGTATACTTGTTAAGCCTAAATAAAAACGTCTAGTCAGTCAGTCAGTCAGTCAGTAATATCATTGTATAGGTTTCTCAACCATTCAGTTAGAGGTAAATCGGTACAAGTGCCAGTAAAAGGATATCTACAACAATAACAAAGTTTGATAAATCTAATCCTCCCCCTCCCTTTTTTTTTTTTTTTTTTTTTTTACTTACTGAGGAGCATGAAGGTGAGTGTCAATAAAACCAGGCATTAAAAACTGCGAGTTTGATAGATAACGCACTTTGGTATCTGCAGATAAACCGGCTTGTTCCAATAAAGTAGGTACTTCTTCCTTTGGAGTACCTTGTTTCAGTAATGTGATAACACCTTTATCATCAGTGACAAGTAAAGTATTGGTAAGGACCTCTAGTTTGCCTTTGATAGGAGTATGTACAAGTGTGCCATAGATAATCGCCACCATGGAGAGGGGGTATATTGATAAGATAAAGAAGGAGAAGGAGAAGAGATGCCCCGATAAGAGTAGAGAATGAAAAAAAAAAAAAAAAGCTTTTAATCCCCGCCTATCGATCCGAAAAAAACAATAATTAAACCTCCCTTTTCAATTTTTCCCTTTCTTTCTTTCTTTCTTTCTTTTCCAGTTTATTCCCTTTTTCCAAACCGATGAACGTGCGATCTGGGCTGTTACTGGTCTCCACTCCTTTTCGAAAAACTTGTATTGTTGAATCTTGTCAACACTTGCGCTCGTTTGCCCATACCAGTAATCCTTCAGCCGAGATCGCACCCTCGTTTGATTATTCCTCTTCTACTACACTAAAATCCTTACCTCTCTATGACTTTTTCGCCAATGTCAAGCCTAAACCTTGCTATCGTTTATCTGCTGGTGCTTCTGGTTTCGCCAAACGTCGATCTCAACCACAACAACATGCTTCGGTTGCTTATTGTGGTCATCAAGTCGGTGAAGATGCTTACTTTGTACGTCATGATGCTCTCTCTGTTGGTGATGGTGTGGGTGGTTGGATAAACACACAAGGTATAAAAAAGAAAAGAAAAAAGAAAAACCAATATGAAATGAAATTGCAAATAGTAACTTTTTTATTTATTTATTTAGGTGCTCAACCTGCTCTCTACTCTCGAAAATTGATGCATCATACCTACTTGGAACTCGAACGATACGATAATATTGAAGATCCCTTGTTTTGTCAATACGAACAAGCCAATCCTCTCACTATCCTTCAACACAGTTACGATCAAACCCAACAAGAAGCCCAACAGGAAGGTCTACTAGGCTCATCTACTGCCTGCCTTGCTCTTTTACGACATGATGACTTGCGTGTGGCCAACCTCGGTGATTGTGGTATCTCGATTATTCGACACAATAGTTATGTCTTTCGTAGCGAAGAACAACAGCATGCTTTCAATTTCCCTTATCAACTGGGTACACAATCTCGCGATCAACCTCGTCATGCGAATGTGTTTAATGTCAAGGTGGAAAAAGGGGATATCATTGTCATGGCTTCCGATGGATTATTTGATAATGTCTTTGATATGGATATCTTGGGTCTCATCAACAACAACTCGTCACGGACTAGACAACCACAAGTCATTGCCGACATGTTGGCAAGTCATGCTAAACATATCAGTGAATCAAGACGATCGGTTGATACTCCATTCCAACGCCGTGCCTTATCCGAAGGGATCCCTTTTCATGGAGGAAAAGCGGATGATATCAGTGTCTTGGTTGCTGTCGTCAATGATTCTGAAGACTCTCCTGATCGACGGCTCTAGTTAAAAATATTAGTTATTATTATCATCATTATCATTATAATCTTCATTCATTCATTTTATACATATCATTATTATTATTATCATCCACTCATTCATTTAATTAATAAACAATACATCTCTCATTCTATTTTTACATTATGTCTTCGTCTATATATAATATCATAAAGAATCCTATTATTTTGGAATCTACTTTTCAACGAATAGAAACGATGGGCGGAAGCGGGCTCTTAAGCGGAATTTAAATGTATATCTCTCCAAAATGAGTCCAGAACCCCATCCTCTATTTTATTTGATACCCTTATTTGATAATGAATACTTTGGCATAAACATAATCATTTCCTTGGCACACAAAAAACAAAACAAAAAAAGAAGATAAAGGAAATGGGAGAGTGCTTCTTCTATAGTTGGTTGATAACCTGCTAGTAACTAGTTTTTCCTTGGACCATTTCCATCAGCCAATGAAATGCCGAGTTAATTATGTGTACCAAAAAGAGAACAAATCGGGATTTGAAACTCTATAGTTTTTCATCTTCTCCCTCCAGGTACCCATTTTTTGTCTCTTTTTTCTTTTTCTTCCATTATTATAACTTTTTTTTTTTTTATAAAAACAACATGTCTGAAACAGTACAAACTGACTACCACACCCAACGATTCTCACAACAACAACAACAACAACAGCAGCAGCAACAGCAACAACAGCAACAGCAACAGCAACAGCAACAGCATTTCCAAACAGGGCCACCTGCACCATCAAAATCAATCCAACGGTCTAAAACGGTACGCAATCTTGGATCTGCTGGTAGTAAAGTCCGGGGCTTATTCAAGAAACAAAAAGAGTCAACACCGTCAACAGATGACACCTTGGGTCGACATAACAATAGGGATAGTAGCTATCGACCCACCATGACATCTTCGGTATCTTACTCTTCTCCATTGTCCGACACTAGATCATCCAGCCGATCTCTCTCTCAATATGATACTCATAGAATGGAAAAAAGTAAGTGTGTATCATTATATTGTATTGCTTATATACTTATTCTCTCTCTCTCTCTCTATCAACCTCAAGGTTTTTCATCAGGTGATAATAACTATACACAACAACCTGAACAACACACAACAGAGGATCCCGAAATCGAACAACTCCAACACCAACTAGACCAACTGAACCAATCGATTGTCAAGGCACGACAAGAAGTAGTCATGGAAACTGACAAGAAAGAACAACTCCAGACCGAACTCGAAGAGGCACGAAAAAACTATCAAGAACGAGAATCCGAATACAGTCAAATTGAACACAACTTTTTCCAACTCACACGAGCGGTAAGGGCGACAGACGATGACCTATCAACGATTCGGGATTCACTCAAACTACTCAAATACAATATCTCTCGTGTGGTGATGAGCCTGAACAAAAAGGCCAACAAGTCCGAGGCCAAATCCAAATTCCTCACACTATGGCCACATCTCACCTTCCTTGACGATCAAACCGGCGACTGGATCGAACCTGGCCATGTCAACTTTTTGGCGGAAAAACTCGTTCATCATCATCTCGCCCGATCTGTCTTTGAATGCCCTGTTTATCCTGGTCTGGATATTAACGAAGCTTATGCATCCATGACAAGGTGGTTTGAGGATCACGATAATACCACCTTTTCCGTCCGTCTACGACAACAAATGGCTGTCATCTTGGTGAAAAACAAGGATAACGATGAACTCCAGCAGGCCGTACAACAGGAAAAGAAACGGATAGCCGAGGTGATTTACAATGATCTCGCGGATATATATAGTCCTTTTATCAGAGAAAATGATGCCATGGTGAACGATGATAAATCTTATTATGCAAAGGTGATGGATATTCTCGACAAGGCATTCAAGCTAACGGTGGCCATGCGGGGACAAGAGGTGAATATTACGACATTGGATCTGGACAAGGAGGGACAAGAATTGGATGAAGAAACTATGGTTGAAGTCCGGGGGAAGACATCAGGTATTGTACGGTTTAGTATTTGCCCTGCTTTTATTGGTGGTGATGGTGAACATGGCTTCTTGGAAAAGGGTAAAGTAGTTGTAGTATAGTAACTGTGTAACATTTAAAAAATAAAATAAAACACCTTTTTTTTTTTTTTTTTGAAAAAACAATCGTCTTGTTTTACTTTTACATATTATGACTTTTAGACCACCTCATCGTCAACCTTCTGCACTCTCCACTAGTACATACCATACAGCAAGGTCCAACAATAACCACCAGCAGCAACCTACTCCTTCCTTATCATCAACAACATCAGCACTACGACGACGAGAAAGTAAACTTCAAGTGGACGATGACTTGCCACCTACCACTTCTTTTGATCAACTTATACCTCTTAGTGGAAACAAGCCAAGACCTAAACAGTGTTCCACCAAACAAACAAACAACAGCCATTATCTGTGTACTGGTGTACCTAACGAAGATCCACTGGCTCATTATGTGTTGATACCTATTGGCAAGGTAAGTCCTATTTAACCCCATATTCACTCATTCATTATTATTTTAGACAGGAGATGGTAAATCAAGCTTACTTAATGCTTTGTTTGGATATCAAGAATTCAAAGCTGCTGCAACAGCCAAAGTAAGTGAATATTAAGGGGCGGGTACCTTTGCTTTGAATCTAACCTTCTTTTACCTCTAGTCAGTGACGGATACGGTGGTGGAACGAACAGGTGTATGGACAGTCGACAAAACGAATCATGTGGTCACAGTAGCAGATACACCTGGATTTGCTGATTCGGCGGGACGGGATTTCACGGTGGCTATTCAAGAGTATATCCTTGATGTCAGTCAACGTGTAGGTATTGATGCCTTTCTTTTAGTATTCACATTAAAATCACAACAGTAAGTTTTTATTAGACTCAAACCCCCCCCCCTTCTCCAATGATTTGATATCAACTTTTTATATATAATGTAGGGTCATGTCAATCTTGAAAGCCTTCTCTGAACTGATGAAAGACATGGAACCAACCAATTGGTGGGATCATGTCATTCTTGTCTTTACTCGAGTGGATTATACTACTGAACCACAACACATTGTCGGCACCAAACGATACATCACCCAGACATTACGTGAAGAAATCAAGACTACCTTTGGACTCGATACCCCTCCACCTGCCGTCTTTGTCAGCTCGAAAATCCATACATGCCCTCTTTTGTTTGGAAAGGAATGCGATTGTGTCGAGGTCAAATTTTATCAGAATGAACGAATGCGAATATTAAAGGAAACTATCGCAAAGGCTAGTCAACATGGACGTTGGCGGGGTGGTAGAAAGCAACAACAACAGTCGGATCAACACCATGTGGATGGTAGTCAACCTCATCATCACTCTAGTCATAGTTTTCCCCCACTGCCCCTTCACTCATACCCTCCTCCACCCCCACCCAAAACTCATTATTCCCAATAGAATTCCCCCCCCCTCTTTTTGATTTTTATTATATATCACTACATAGTTGAATAAATAAATGCTTGTTTGGAACATCATCACTTTACCGTCTTTGTCCTAAATGGGCTCTGACGGCGTTTGAAATCACGATTTTTTGTCTCTGTAAACACTTTTTTTTTTTCCCTTCTCTTCTTTCTTTTTCTTTCTTTCTTTCTTGAAATGAATGGAAACAGCACTGTACGCAAATTCCCTTTTGGCTTTTGCCGTGGTATATTTGCTTGCAATGATTCCCCTGGTTTACCAACTTATAATGCCAAACAGCCAACAGGGTTAGCTCTTCAACTCGTTTTATGTAGCTCAGTTGGTTTGGTCTGTTTTTTACTGTTTTGTTACCTTCGGGTTAGGTAAGTAACGATGAGTATAAACTTGAACTCATCCCTTCTTTTATTTTGATGGTTAGATGGCCTTCCATGTACGCACCTAGACTCAATATGAAAAAGTAAGTCCATTGAATTGGTTTCTTGGCACAGGACTAAAATGGAAACTCTTTCTTTTTGTAGGCACGCTCCAAAACAACTCTCTTCCTCCTTCTTTGGTTGGATACTATCAGTTTTAAGAACTCCTAACGCAGAAGTACTTGAAAAAGTAGGCCTTGATGCTGTAGTCGTAAGTAACCAAATAACACATTTGACTGACTGGCTGACTGACTGACCACCCCCCCCCTTTTTTTTTTTCTTCTTCTTCTTCTTTAGATGCTTCAATTCTTGTTAATGGCAGCAAAACTCTTTGCACTCTGTGGATTCTTTGGTACGGTAGTGCTCTATCCAATCAGCCGAATGGGTGGGGACTTGCTAAACTCGACCAATCCAAACCACAACAGTACAGACAACACCACAGCCTATTATTACTTGGATGATCCTTCTACTACTGCACCAACTTCCAACTCATTTCTTTGGATCTACCTCTTCTTCACCTACTTTTTTTGCTTGGCGACTTTTTACTTTACCTTCCTCAACTACCGTGACTATGTTCGGATCCGCCAAGAATTCATGTTACGCATCGGCAAATCCATTCCTTCACGCACCGTCCTTGTTACCGGCATCCCTCCGTCTCTTCGCTCGGACAAACGATTAGCGGATTACTTTGAAAAACTCGGTGTGGGCGTGGTCGACTCGGTACATATCATACGACATGTGGATCGACTGATGGATTTTATAAAGCAACGGGCAATATACCTTCGACAATTGGAAACCGCCTATACGAGGTTTTGGGGTAATCCTTGTGATGATCCGACTTATGATCCTGATACACTTTTAAATGAAGCCGAACAAGATCAACGTCTCAATGCACTCAATTGGTCAACAACAAGCTCAATCAACAATGCGAGTTCTTCTCATGAACAGCAAGATGAACACTGCGATGATGATGATGTGACTCGGCCTCTGCTTCCAGTACATCAACAACAAAAGAAGAAGAAATCGACTCGTAAACACAAGGAACCAAGTCGACCTTTGGCAAAAGATGGATTTATGGGTGTGGTGGGCAAACATGTGGATGCGATTGAATACTATACTGACAAATTCAACGAAATGGATGCCATGGTGATGAAAGCTCGGAAACATGGCAAGTTTTTACCTACCAGTGTTGGCTTTGTTACATTTGAAGATGCCATGAGCGCGGTAAGTACACATACAGACACAAAAGTAACCCTTCTCATACATTCTTCTTCTTTATATATATAGTCTATTGCCTCACAAGTATTGATCGACTCAACACCCTTCCGATTAAAAGCCCAAATGGCGCCAGAACCTCGGGATGTACTTTGGGAAAACATTGCAATGCATGGACGAGAACGATGGATTCGTAAGGTGCTCATGTTTGGTGTCCTTTTATTGTTGGTATTCTTCTGGGTTATTCCAATCTCCTACTTCTCGGCGCTTACCAATGAAAACTCACTCCGTTACTACTTTCCTTGGTTAATGGATTTGGCTTCAAAGAATAAAATCTTGCAGCAGATCATTCAGTCCTTTTTGCCTACGCTTGGTGTGGTTATCTTTATGGCTATTTTACCCATGATACTGAATGGTAACGACAATGGAAATATATGGGATCTGTTGATTAACATTGTTTTTTTTAAAAAAAAAATTAAATATATATATATATATAGCTTTAAGCGTAGTGGAAGGATTCCAAACAAGAAGTGAAGCTGAAGAATCCACTTTTAGCAAGTAAGTCGTCTGGATAAACATTACTCTAATATACTCATCTATGATTTATTGACTTAATATAGACACTTCTTCTTCCTGCTCCTCAATGTATTGCTTGTCTTTACTGCTTCAAGTGCTCTATTCAAGACATTGCGGGACATCTTGGAAGATCCTTCTCAAATCGCAAATATCCTGGCCACCACACTTCCTCAAGTTGCGCCCTTCTTTGTGAATTATACTGTGATCCACGGTATGATGCTGTAAGTCAAACAGACAAGGAAACATCACAATGGACTAACTAAGATTTTTTTTTTTTTGTTAATAGTCTTCCTATCCAGCTCTTACAAATCGGACCCGTCATTCTACAAACATTCCATCGCACTTTTATCTCGAAATCTCCTCGTGATTATGCAGAAGTATTGGCACCCCGAATGTATAATTATGGTTGGGGCTATCCTATGCCTGTTTTTCTTTTTGTGGTCCTTTTGGTGTACTCAACTACTACTCCTCTGATTCTGGTGTTTGGTACTTTTTATTATTGTTTGTCCTATCTTGTGGTGAAATATCAATTGTTATATGGTGAGTTCAAAAGAATGTTATCACTTGAACTAACAATACCCTTTTTTTCCACCTCTAGTTTACTTCCACCCCTATGAAGTGGCGGGTCGTATGTGGCCGTTGGTATTCTCAAGAATCATCGTGGGCTTACTCTTATTTGAAACATTGGCTGCGGGACTCTTTGTCTTGAACAAGGCATACACCCTGGCCTTACTCTGCACACCTTTGGTTCTAATGACTCTTCTATTCAACTTTGGTGTGGACCAGGCGTATCAAAAAAGCACCCAATATCTACCACTACAGCTCTTGTCGGAACGATTTGGACCTCTTACCACCACTGTGACGGCACCTCCTTCGCGTGCGGCTACACCGCCACCACCATCATCACCTATCCAACTACCCACGATCCTGCGACGTCGAAGAACAGTGCTTGACGAAGATGATTACGAGGCACAGACACGAAAATACACCAACTTTAAGGAACCACCCATGACACTTCTGGATGGTATTTTAAATACTGGAATGAAACGGTATGCACATCCGGCCTTCCTCGGTGTTCTTCCTCAACTCTGGCTTCCCATCAAGGCCGACAAACACTACAAGTACCAACAAGACATTACCGTGGACCAACAAGGTAATATTCAACCGGACCGAGCCATTCATACCACCACTATTGATTCCCCGACCATACCCTCTGAAGAACAAGATATACCCTCTGATGAAGAGGACAGCATGGAAGATGATACGGCCAATGGAACTTATTATCATCATCCCGAACGACGCACGTCCAAGTCTCTCCTCAGTCGCTCTTATGGTGCGGTTTAAATCAAATTGGGCTTGCATTGTAGTTTTAATGTATAGATTTATATTATCATTTTATTAGTTAGCTGTTATATTAATAATAATAAAAACTACTGGAAATTATGTCTTTTTATACTTGGGGATTGGTGTATTGGAAATAGGGTAGCATGATTGAACATGTTGTGATGAATCATAAGGATCTCCCAGTGATTCCGAGAATCTGGAATTTGAAAGACCGGTTCTGTGGGGATCATCAAAATCATTTTCTATCCCACTTCTTCCACTCCGCATTCATTTAGGAGTGTAGTCGTCAAGTTGATCTCTTACCATCACTACGTGGGTCCGACTTTATTGCTGAAGCTATACATTTATGCAAAGTTTACTTTGCTGGTGGAACTGGGTAAACGATTGTCTCCTGTAGTAATGTTGAGTATCCCTTGCAGTACTAAACTTTACACCAGCTAAGGCCAACACTGCAGACAGGTATTAATACATGATCTTTTTTTATACATTAATGCTTTCGACAAATCAACCAGTATGTAGGATGACAAGTGAACCCCAACAGTCGTTGACGTTACACATCAGTCCCCAGCATCAGCTAAAGCGGCATCATATACAGACATTTTAAAATACATAATGATCTTTGCATCTTCTTCTAGTTATAGCAATAAATAAAATTGGTTTATTATCCATTTGTAAAACGGGGGGGGATTATGTTAATCATATAAAGACCCACCAGGTCTTTAGAGGAGGAGGGGGGGCACGGCGATGGCAGGTAACTCGCTAGAAGAAGAGGGGAAGGTTAAATATGGAGAGGGCTTTATATATAATGTTGATTACTTACCTACCACCGCCGTGTATGCAAAGTCGACCCTTTCTTCTCATCTTTTCCAGGGTCCACCACGCGATATGAAGACGACACTTTTTTTTTCCCTCCCCCAGCGGCGCCTTGGAAGACCATAGATGACACACCTGCCGGAGATTGAAAAAGGACGTGACGTGAGGAACATGGGGTGTACAATCATGTTTTTTTTTTGGGTGTAGCTTACCAGAATATCGTTCCATGTGGTTTCCAGGCGCCCTACCAGAAAAGTAATGCAAATTAAGAATTAGTCATGATAGTAAAAAAAAAAAAAAAAAAAAAAAGTTGCATTGTAAGTTTCATGTTTTAGGAAAATCGACATTTACATATTTGACATGACCACTTCTCTCTCTTCAGAGGGAAGGAAAAAAAAAGAAGCACTCTACTTTTATGACTTTTTCCTTTTTTTCCCCCAGGAGAAAAAGAAAGAAAAAAAAAAAAAAGAAGGGAGAAAAATCAATTTTAAAAGCTTTTTGAGTGTGCGGGTAAGAAGGGTGAGTACATGTGTCACTTTATCTTTGTCGTACGATGATATGCAGCTATGAAAAATAAGCCTCCCCCCTTTTTTTCTCGTTGGTTAATAAACAGACTCAATCGATAAATCCATACATGTTAAAAAGAGAGAGAGAGAGAGAGAGACGTCTTTTCGATGAATACATTCTTGTCAAGTTGATTCATTTCATGTTGAAAGGTTAAAGAGGGTGCCCGGATGATACGGGCGGGATTCGAACATTGAAGTCGGGGTTCTAAAATAAGATCATGTTTTCTTTGCTACGTTGCAGCATAAGCGAGTATGAGTAGACTATTTTACATCTACAACAAATTACTATACAAGTTCATATCTTGGTAAATAAAAATGTACATTCATTTAACAACATTTAGGTGTTGACGATATTCAAATACCGCGATTCATGCTCGGGTCCCACCTGCAATGCCTTTCATTTAGGACCAATACCAAATAATATAAACCCCATTTCTTTTTTGATATCAAGACAAATCGGACGACAGTATTCGGAAATTCGGAGGTGGTCTCCCGACATCCGCCCCAGATCATGTTGAATCTATCAGCGTGAACTATTTTGTGATATATACCATACACAAGGTATTTGAGATTCCGCTATTCATGCCTGGGTTCAGATATAGACACTAGACAGTTTTGTTTTCCTATTTTACATGGGGACGTGTCGATCTGGCGAGGTCATGAAAAAAAGTAAGAGGAAGGGGCGAGAAACAGTGTGATCCAATCAACGAATGGCGGGATTTCAAAATGTTTTTTTTGCCAAAAAAGAAGGAGGTTTTTTATATATTGTTCCTCTTCCTTCCTTCTCTTTCGATTTAATTATACTTTACATAATAATGGGTATTAGTGGTGGTATGACGCCCAAGGCTTTGGCCAACAAGATGAAAGCCAAAGGTCTTCAAAAACTGGTCTATTATTGTCAAGCGTGCCAAAAACAGTGCCGGGATGCGAATGGTTTCAAGTGCCATACTCAATCAGAATCACATCAACGACAAATGCTACTGGTAGCGGATAATCCTGGTAAATACATCTTTAGCTATTCTCAAGAATTCAAAAAGGACTTTTTAAGCATCTTGTCTCGACGTCATGGTACCAAGCGGGTGTTTGCTAACAGTGTTTATCAAGAATACATTGCCGATCGGAACCATATTCACATGAATGCCACTCGATGGGATTCGCTCTCTGGATTCGTACAACATTTGGGTCGGGAAGGTATTTGTCATGTAGATGAAACTGAACGTGGGTTTTGGATCACTTGGATTGATAATAGTCCTAAAGCATTGGCAAAACAGGTAAATAACAATAATATTAGTAATAATAATATAAGGAAAACTAATCCACTTGTTTAGGCTGCTATACAAAAAATGGAACGACAAGCCAAAGACGATGAAGAAAGGGAACATGAATTACTTCAAGAACAAATCCAACGAGCTAAACAACTAGCAGAAGAACGAGGGGTGGAACCACAAACTGAGGTGACGGAATTGAAACGGGATCAAGGCAAAATCAAGCTCAACTTATCATTGAAACCATCCTTACCGAATGCAGACACAACACCAACCTTCGCTATGAAGAAACCCTCAAGCAACAAGTTGAAAATGATGATGGGTGGTATGAAGAAACAATCTCCTACTCCACTTGCAACAACAACATCTGATGATGATAATCACAAGAAACCAACAATGATGATGATGGGATTAGGTAAACGGAAACAATCGACGGAATCATCGGGTGGGCTCATGGACAACAACAAGAAAATTAGATCACATTAGAACAGTATATAGTTTAGTTTAGCAGGATGTTGATAGTATTTAATTGATTTATATATTGTCGTGTAAATAAAAATAAAAAGACGGTGATGATTTGATGTAGACTGACTACTTGGAATGATTCTTTATTGTGTGTGGGAGATAATAATACTAGATGGATATGTATACAAAGTAGAGGGTGGGAAAGATAATAATAACTAGGAAACTACATTAATAGGATGTCTAGAGTCATCCAAAGATAAAGATGGTTTGTCAGCCCAGAGTGGCATAGTTTCAGAGATGGGATCCACATGTTGACAAAGACGCTGATAACACCATTTGGCCATGAGATCATCATAATGTTGCACCATCGACATGTCCTTCAAATGGACAATATCACGGATCACATACCAATCATGAGGCAAAGGAGCCTTATACAGGTCAACCTTGAGACTCGTCTGTTGCCGTATCAAATCAGCAAAATCATAAATATCTTGACTGAATACTTCTGTTTCTCCAACAAAGAAGAGTACACCACCTCGACAAATATGTGCCATACCACCTGCCAGAGTCAAGTTGTTGTAGAGATGGAGCATGGCGAGTTTGTCCAGTGGATTGATGGATAATTGAATGTATTCTTTCAGGACGAGATCGAATAGTTTGGACGAGACGAGATCGGTATCAACATATCTTTTCCATGTGTCTGACGTTTGGTTAACAGAGATCAGGGGGGAAGATAGTAGGATGCCGGCGGGAGGATCAAGTTTGTCATTGGTACGTTGAGCCATAGGGTTGGTGAGTAGTCCCGGTGCATAGATGTGACACAGCATTTCTAGAGATATAATCCCGCTGTCAAAAAAAAAAAAAAAAAAAGGCAAGATAAACACATTTCCGTCGTCATGGTACCCATCCTTACCCAGCCGAATCCCCTGAAACAATAATCTTGGATGGTGATACACCTAGTTTACCAGTCAAGTAACGATAAGCATTGGCACATTCTATGACTGGACCAGGATAATGGACTTTGGGTGCCAGACCTAGGTCAAGTAAATTGTCTTGTCCGTCAGTCATCCGCCTATTATTATCATTATTATTCGTATTGCTATTACCATATTCCACAGACATTATAACTGCATTGATTCCATGGGTTTCTTTCAGTATTGTCAGCCAAGAAATAAAGGCATCCATATACATGACACCTAGTGTTTTAAAATGAACAAGGTCGGAGAGGTCAGTTTCTTCAATGTCGGCTTTTGTTTCACTTCACTTACAATGACCTACGCGGAATCCACCACCTAAAAGAATACCAAGTCAGCTACTATTACTTTCATTTGTCTTTTTCTTCTTTACCATGGACTTCATAAATGACCAGATCGGCATTCATCAAACGATCCAAAGCAGTTTCGTCCGTATCAGTCATAATGTCAGGAGCAATAATAGCACCTTTCCAGTGGTGATTGTTGAAGAGTTTGATCCATGTTTGTTGACTAGCCAGTGGTTTACTTAGGTGGTAGATAGTCATTCGAGCTAGGGAAGGTGGTAATACAAGGACGAAACGAATCAACCACCTTGTGAAGGAGACAGGGAGATAAGATCGGTATTGTTGGCGTAGTATATCCACAGTAAATAGTTCCAAAAGGTACAATAGTAAGTATTGAAACATTTTAGACTATTGTGGGGAAAAAAGAATGAAAGAAAGAAATGGGGGAACGCATATGAACATCAAATTAAATTCCCCTTTTTTTTCAAATCCCGGTTCGTACCCGAGCCTTTCTACAGAATCGTTCCTACAGTTTATTTGTTTTGTTTGGGGAAAAATTTGTATCATACGACCCCTTTTTCACGCTACCATTGATAGGGGAAATGTAGCTGCTGTGAGAAAAAAGGCCGCAAGCTTGCCCTGGCATCATGGTCCCCAGTGTCGGGATGTGAAAAATCATATTTATCCATATTCGTCGAACGGTAATTTTTTTTTTTCTTTTACTTCCACCATCTCACACCAGGATAGATATCTGCATCCTACACAATACAACTCGAACTATATATTAAATCATGGGCGTAAGTATGCTGACCATTACTGGAAGAAGAAGAAGAACAAGAAAAACAACAACAACACAAATGATACTACTTTTTAACCTTCATCTCATCTCTTTACTTTATCTTTATAGATCAACTGGTTACTACTTGTCAGTCGTCAAGGTAAAGTCCGTTTGACGAAATGGTTTGTCACTATCCCCACTAAAGAAAAGAACAAGATTGTCAAAGATGCCACTCAATTGGTACTGGCTCGAAGGGTCAAGATGTGTAACTTTTTAGAATACAAAGGTAAAGAACCACGTCAGTCAATCTACCAAGGTACACACTAATGACATTTTTACTATATCATCCTAACAAGATCAAAAAATTGTATATAGAAGGTAGGAAAACTCGACTCGTTAATGATAACAGGCACTTATACATTCTATTAGATATGCAAGTCTATTCTTTGTAGTAGGTATCAATCAAGACGATAACGAATTGATCACTCTGGAAATCATTCATCGATATGTCGAAATTTTGGATCGCTACTTTGGAAACGTAAGTACTATCATTATCATCATCATCGCTAGGAGTGGTATTGATTTTATTATTATATATATATATATATATGCAGGTGTGCGAATTGGATCTGATCTTTAACTTTCAAAAGGTAAGAAAACGATAACAGGGGAAACGTACAACTCACTCCTTTTTGACATGTAGGCTTACTTTATACTTGACGAACTGATCATTGCTGGTGAACTACAGGAAACAAGCAAAAAAACTGTGTTACGGGTGATCACACAGCAGGACCAATTCGAAGATCAAGAAAAGAATGAAGTCAAAACTGGTTAAATAGTTCCCCCACCACCACCATTCCCCTTTTACATTGTACAATTTATATTACTACTACTATTATTATCACCCTCTTATCATTGCAGCTTGTCTTGCCGAAATAAAAACGATTTGTCTTTGAACACAAAACATGTGTGTGTTTGGTCGGGGTTGGAAATGATTCACTTTGTGTGGGGTTACCCGTTTTTTTAAAGGGTTGTCTCTCTCTCTCTCTCTTCTTTTTTTGAATCAATGTCTTTTGTCGAATCACTTGAACAGTATGCAAAAGTAATAGACTATACAATTTCACCTTTTGATACTCACGGATTACTCGCCAACTTGCCTCGAGCCATACAATTCACCACAACAAAACACCTATGACCAGCTGATCCATCTTGACGCATCAAGCAACTCTGGAAGCCAGTTCGATCTTTTGTAAGGACACTCAGCTTGTATGACCATTAGACTCGGCGTTGATCCTCTTGGTAAGTGAAGGCTGCTTACTAGTTGAACATTGTTACAAACTTGAATGGAGGGGTCTTACCAGGAACAAAAAAAAAAAATATAGGCCTCTTACTTTGAATGGATCTATCACGGGGTGGAACTGGTCTGGATTCATCACACTCTGCAGGCCATATAATAGGGGGGATATTCTTTTTTACCGGCATCTCTTCCGTCAACTAGCAAGTAGAACAGGGGTATAGAAGAACTAGCGGACAATAATCACTGACATTTTTACCTTCTCTTCTTAGATCGATCGGCTGGCTTTCTGGGGAAGGCGGGATTTAAACCACGATGACCTCTCCTCACTGATATCACTTCCTCCCTCTAGCATATAGAATATTTTTTACTTATCTTTCATTAATCTAATAAAGACATGTCTAATCAAAAATTCCCGTAAAATGTGCTCCCCTGATGCATGGCCAATCAAGTGAATAATAATGACATCATATTATTTGTGTAATCAGGGGCAGGTACTGTTGTTATCGATTGATATGATATAGTGTTTTTTAGATTCCGTTGTCATATCACAGGATACATTCTCCTTGTGCAAATAATAAGAATGTTCGAAGAAGGGTAGACTGTTGTTCGCCGCTAGTAATAGTAATGGGTAACTAGAGGTAAAGCGTTGAATGGTAACGTCATGGAACAAAAGAACAAGTTCATTCTTTGTGTTATGTTCATCTTTACTGCTATCTACATCATCATCATCATCATCATCATCATCATCCACCTCAGACCCTACTCTTCTATAACAGGCAACTCGCAAGTTTTTTTTTTTTCTCACAATATAACCACATTTGTACAAAGAGACAGTTACCATGAATTCTAAACTATCAGGTACAGAAACACATTGTGTATACATCAATGTCATTTCTCTACCACATTCACTTTCCCCGTACTTTTTTTTTGGCCCGAGAGCGGGGAAAAAATGTCGACTTGATTGTTTCTTGGTTTTAAAAAATATACTTCCTTGGGACCCATTATTCAAGAGGTGTTTTATTATTATTGTATTATTCGGAGTTTATACTAGTCCTACCATGGGGGAAGACCTATCGATAATGATATGTGCGTACTGATCCTATTAGATTGAACTAAATCAAGTCTTGCCCAATTTGCCGGGATTTGAAATTTTAGTTTGAAGCCCCGTTGTTGCATGATTTTCTGAAAATGTAAAGGAAAAGGCAGAAAATGAGGTCTTTTTGGTATCTATCTGTACCCAGAAAATAATGACAACATTGAACTGTTTAAAGTTTGAGATAGTGAAGTCTAATTGTCATTGTAATACACACACACACACACTTTTTTCTTTTATCATCACCGTTAATATCACCATTGTAGTTTATTTCCTACTTGAGAGGGAAAGATCGTCATAACTATGCGAGATTATAACCTATCGATAGATTGAATAGAAATATTGTTTTTTGGGAGGTGGCGTTGAACACTATCGATTAAAAGGTATCATCAGAATTTAAGTTTAGGTGGAAAAAAGGGGGGATGCACCGACTAGCCCAAAAATGGCAATCTCGAGAGTTGAGCATTATTATGCCACTAAAAGATTTCTTATCAGGGACATTATTATGATTCAATGCCACACGCTAAGGAAAGATCGCTTGTCTGCTGTCATGACGACAATTCCCTTTTCATTATCGATAGCAATCTTTGGTAAAAGCAGAAAAGAAAAAAAAGGTATAAAAGGAGACAGATCGACTTTTTACATTTCTGCATTCTACTTTACTCAACAACTTTTCTACAAGAACAACAACCACTTTATATATACTCAACATGACTATTGAATACATCACTCTTAACTCTGGCAACAAGATGCCTCTTATCGGTTTTGGTTGCTGGAAAGTCGATCCCAAGGATGCCCCTGAAACCATCTACAATGCCATCAAGATAGGATATCGATTGATTGACAGCGCCAGTAACTACAAGAACGAAGAAAGTATTGGTAAAGGTATCAACATGGCTATCAAAGAAGGTATTGTCAAGCGTGAAGATCTCTTTATTACCACAAAGCTATGGTCTACCTATCACAAGAAAGAACATGTTCGCAAAGCCTGTGAAAAACAATTGGAACAACTTGGTCTTGATTATGTTGATATGTTCCTCGTACACTGTAAGTCCGACATCCCCCCCCCTCTTTTTCACCCAATTAACTCACACCCATTATTTTCTATCTAGTCCCTCTTCCATTAAAGTATGTCCCTATTGAAGAAAAGTATCCTCCTGGATGGTACCAACCTGGCGAAGAAACCATCACATTTGACCGGGCACCAATGCATGAATGTTGGGCGGAAATGGAAAAATTAAAAGAAGCCGGTCTTGTCAAGGACATTGGTGTCTCCAACTTTAATGCTCAATTGTTGATGGATATGCTGACTTATGCCAATATTAAGCCTGCCCTACTCCAAGTGGAACTCCACCCTTACCTTCAACAATCTCATCTGTGTGAATGGGTCCAATCCCAAGGTATTGCTATCACTGCTTATTCTTCCTTTGGTCCTACCTCGTTTGTGTCCACGGGATCCAGACGTGCCAAGGGTGTTGAACCCTTATTTGAAAATCCTGTCATCAAGGATGTGGCTGCCAAGTACCAACGCCAACCTTCTGAAGTCGCCTTGAGATGGTCGCTCGAACGTAACATTGCTGTGGTCCCTAAGAGTTTGAACCCCGAACGTATGAAGATGAACTTGGAAGCTATCAACTGGCAAATGGACGAAGAAGATGTGCAAGCTATTAATCAATTGGATATGGGCTTGCGTTTCAATGATCCCATGGTCAATGCTCAAAAGTTGCCCATCTTTTACTAGTTTCGCTCTCTCTATATATACATATACACACACACACACACACACCCTATTTGATCTGTTCTCTCACACACTCAAACGCACACACCCTTTACTTTTTCTAATTGTAGAATGAACAGTGATTTTTCTTATACCAATAAATAAAGATATATTTTTGTAGATATTCTAATTTGCATTGTCGTTTTTCGAATCCCGTCTCTTATTCAAATCCCGACACTTGAGTCAAGCAGGCATCGTATCTTATAACATGATTCATGCAATTGTTAAAGGTACAAGTCCTACAGATCTACTACTGCTGATACTATATATATAAAGAAAGACAAATCAAAGGAGAGGTCAAAAGTATTTATTAAGTATGATTTGATAAAATAAAATAAAAAAGGAGGGGAGGTCCTATTAACCAAACTAGATCATCTATTTAATCATTATCCGTATCATTCTCGAAGATGGATTCGGTAAATTCCCATATTCGAGTTAAAAGTGGTGCACCAAGTGAATACAAATCCATCGTCAGTTGATCTATTAAGAGAGAGAGAGAGAGATGAGTATTAGTATGTTAAAAAAGCTATATTATCCTTTACCATCCTTTTCGTCTACAGTCATTGTACTTGTTTGATGTTTTTGGATCAGCATGTAAAGAGCCCCCCCTTGAGATTCCGATAACAAAGCCAATCGCCTAGCCAATTCCACCATATCAAACTGTTCAGGTATATCCCAAGCCTGACAAGTATCTTCATCGTGTTGTAATGAATGTACGGGATTAAGACGTTTGATGTCACTTTCAGTTACCACGTGGTCTTCCACCGTATCATCATCATCTACATCATCAAACATGATTCCATTTTCCGTATGTTGTGATAATGGTGAGATTTCATCAAATTCCTGTTGTGGTGTTAACAAGTCGCTGGGTGGTGTCAAGGCCGGTGCTGGTGATGACGTACTGGAGAGTGGATCATTATCATCATCAGTATAATCGAATCCATGATCGTAAGCCTGTGAGGAGGGGAGCTTCTTTTTTGAATTGGTATGAGTAGAGGATTCTTTGCCAATGTCCTTGAGTGATTCCAGGTAAGAAGCCACTTCAGGTGTCACATCACTAAATGTCTACCAAAAAAAAAAACAAGATAAGTTCATACACACAATTGGATGATAGTATTACTTTACCACAAGGTGAGTTTTGGAATATCTTGGTTCTTTAAAGTTGAGATCAAATACAATGATTTCCCGTGGTGCAAAGTCATCCACAAAGTGAAGCATAATTCTTAGGTCAAATTCACCCCAGCCTTCTTCCTTGAGTAGATATGGTTCTTCTTTAATATCTATAATAAACATGCTTAGTTTCATAAAGATAACCCCTTTATATATAGTTAGTTACCTCTTCGTGGATTCAAAAAAGTAGGGTGCAAGATGTATTCGACATGATCCAGCATGGCTTGTAGTTTTCCAGGTACTTCTTTATCTTCATCCACAGCTACTAAAGTCACTTTCCAGCTACGTAGAGTATTACCTTCTACATCTTGTTGTGATTTCCAAGAGCTTTCACAGGATATTTTTACTTGCTGATATAGATCGTTTCCCTAAAGCACCAACAATAATATAAATCAGTATAATGTGTTCTTACATTCAGTCAGGTTTTTACTTTACCATGTCAGACCAATCGAGTTATAAATATGTATACAAATGTTTATATAAAAGAATAAATAAATGTTGGTTTAGATGAGACAGTGGAGGTGATCGTATACGAAAGAAAGAGAAAGAGAAAGAAAAATGTGTATGGTCAAAAATAATGTCGATTGTCGGGAATTGAAATTGACGGGGACAAAATCGAGTTTTACACTCTTCTTCCTTTCTTTCACTTGATTCCTTCTTCTTACCAATGACCACACCTAATAACATGGACTTTGAACCTTATATCAACTCGTATCAAGGTAAGTAAAATGACTTGATTATTAATATTTGATAATAACTCTCTTAATCTTACTCTTTCCTCTCTTAGGCGATACACGTATCCGACGAGCTTTGTTTATTGCTGAACAATGCCCAAGCTTGGAAATAGAAGGATATCGTTTTGCTGTAGATCAAGTCAAACAACTCACCCATGATCTTGAACTATATCAAACAACACTCAACAAACTGAATGCGGCACTGACTCGACGTGGGCAACCTCAGGTGGATTCCGACCAAACGTGGGTGGACTCGACAAAGAAGGAGAACAAGCACAATTTGGAACAACTGGAACAAGAACTCAAGACATACAAGTCAAGTGTGATAAAGGAAAGCATCAGGGTAAAGCTTACTATTTTGTCATCCAATGAAATGTATATACTTGATATTGTTTTTATTGTATATAGGTTGCACAGTCAAAACTTGGCGATTACTATTACGACATTGGCAACGTATCTGAAGCCATCAAATGCTATTCGAAAACCAGGGATTTATGCGTGACTAGCAAGAACATTGTGGAGATGTGTTTTAGTCTGATAAAGGTAAAGGCAAACTATAAAGTAAAGGATACTATATATCTAACCTCTCTCTCTCTCTATATATATATATATATATATATTATAGGCTCATTTGAAAGAACTACGTTATGCCCAAGTCACTACCTATATCCTACGTGCTTCAGCAACTCCTCAAATACCCGATAAAATCAACACAATGTCCAGACTCAACTGTTACCAAGCCATCTCCACTCTATTTACTACCGAATCCAACCGATATCAAGCCGTAGCCGAATGTCTGACTCAGCATGTTGCATTGGAATCCCATCATCTTTTGAGTGATATCATGTCGCCCAGTGATGTGGCTACTTTTGGTGGATTATGCGCCTTGGCTTCTTTTACTCGACCTCAATTACATGATCTTATCAATAACAACCTTGCTTTTCGTGGCTACTTGGAATGGGTGCCTCATATACGTGATATTATGGAACAGTTTTATGCATCAAAATACACTCAATGCTTTGCCCTAATGGAACAACACAAAGTAAATCCCTCCCGCCTTCATCTCTTCAAACTACACGATATAATAATAATAACGTTATATAATTTGATTAGGATGACTGGAAGATGGATCTTTATTTGAATAGTCATGTGGATAAACTATTCCAATGTATTCGTGAACGAGCAATGATTCAATATTGTATTCCTTATTCTATTATTGATATGCGTCGAATGGCCTCGGTATTCAATATGACTGTGGAGAATTTGGAACTTGATTTAGTAAATTTGATTGGACAAAACGATAGGATATCAGCACGTATTGATAGTTATGAAAAGGTAAATGAAAAGAAAAGGAAAAGTGGATAATCATATTGATTTTATTCTTCTCCACTATAGGTGCTCTATACCAAACGACAGGATCAAAGGAAGAAAGCATTTGACCAGTCATTTGCTCTCGGTGCGGAATACGAAAAATCATCCAAGGCATTAATGCTTCGTATGAATCTTCTCAAGGCTGATATGGTAGTGCGATAATTGGGATTGTTTCCAATATATAGTTATAGTTTATCCTTAAATTAAAATAAAGTATTTCTTTCTTGTCAACACTTGGCGCTGTTGGAAAAAGAAAATGCATTCGACATTTTTTAAATCCCGATTGGTTTTGTCATTCTCTTTTTATTTTATTTTATACTTTATTGTTTTTTCAGTCCTTCTTCACATGTATCTTTATTATATCAAACACATCTTTATCTATTCTCATGAATTCATCAGCACCAGTCAATGCGGTAAGTTTGAAATATAATGCTCACACCTTTTGACTCGATTAATTCTAGGGACACTCTTATGCCAATACTGCCGAAGGATACGAAGATAGAGAAGCTTGGCACGAAGCTATCGAAGCTCATCAAAAAGCAGCTGGTAAACTTCATAAAATGTTAAACAAATAGGTGCAAATAGCTTGTACTAACTTTATATCTTTAAATGATAGAACAATTTAAAAAGGCTTTGGACTATACTCAAGATCCTGAAGTAGGTATTATCACACTCTTCAAGCCTTTTGTAACTTGGTTCTTGCTTGTTTTTGTTTTGTTTTTTTTTTTGCTCATAGGCTGGGAAATCTCTACGACTCTTGGTGGCTAATCATACCAGAAGAGCAAAAGATTTGGAACGAAAGGTGGCCAAGTCTGAACAAGAACAGCGACGTCATGAAGAGTTAGCAACATGCCGGGCAAATGGACAGAACGATATCAAGATGGACGAACTTTTACATGCATTAGCATCAACTGGCATACAAGGACGAACAGACAAGAACAAAGGATACGATTCACTACACCATGGTACCATTGGTGAATCTTATGCTTTACTATCCACTGATAACGCAAGTTATTCTCAATCAATGGTACTTTTATCTGACTCAAACACACACACTCTCTCTCTCTTTATATAGGATGAAGAAGAAGACGATGATGCTTCCGACCCCTTTAACAAGTTTTTACAAGTGGTGGAAACATTGGTGGACCAATTATCTAATCCAGTAGCATTTGCATCAGCACCTCTGAACGAAGACGACACACCTTATCATCAAAAACTCCTCTCAGACGACTCGGATGCCATGATGGAATCATTCTTCTTGATACCTGATCGATCTTTGGACTTACAAGCTGAAAACGAACAATTAAAGCACCGTGTCGAACACTTATCTCGACGAGTCCAATCACTAGAAAAGGTATAAAAAAAAAAAAAACTTTCAAACACTATAGTCTAGGTTGATTCATACTCTTTTATATATATATGTATGTATAGGCGGCAGAAGAAAGTAGCATGTTAAAAAGCAGTATCCTACAATTTAAGCACGATGTACAACGACAAGCGAAACGGATCATGCAAACTCAAGACCCTATGCGATCTTCCTCGGCGGCTTTACTCGGTAGTATCAATGTAACACATCCTTCAAGACATCCCAGCAGTACGGCGGAATTAGGTAAATATATATATATATATATATGAAAATTAAACAACATCACTTCTCAAACTCTTCTTTTTTATATCTATTCTAGTGACGAGATTGAAGGAAACAGAGGATGAAAACCGACGACTCAAGGATCAGATCGACAAACAACAAGTACTAATGACCAAGTATCGAGAAAGATGGGAAAAACTTAAGGAAAGCGCCAAAAAACGACGTGCTCAACCTTCTGATAATGCTACTGATCCTCAACGATCCCCTTATTCATCACGACCACCAGCTTTTTTACGATCCTTGGCTCAGCAACACCATCATCCTCCTTTTGCATCTTCCTCTTTGGCTAGATCCAATCCTATTGTATCCGAAGATCCTTAATCCCCCTCCCCTTCAATTTACAATTATATATTATTTCTTTATATCCATTGTCTATATAATAAATCTATACTTTTAACTATCTACCTATTTAATGGGGGGAAATACATGTATGCCTTTTTATCCGAATTGAATAGTTGACTACCATATATGGATGTATCTTCACTTGGATTACCCTGGCAATGATCATTGCCATTTGCATGAAACTTTTGAACTTGTCTTTTTATTGTCATAACGAGTAAAAGAAAGTCATGAATTTTTATGTTTCACACACTCATTATTCTTTTTGTAATCAAGCGCAATATCATGGGGTGATTCACTTTATACTTTATTCTTGTTCGCAGCGTTATAATATCCCGACGCTTTTTTTTTTTTTCGGGACAGTGTGGCTCGCGACAAAATTTTGTAATGTCGGAGTTTACATTTCATATGTTATGTATGACTTTTCCTCCATTTCTGGCTTACACACTTCTCTTCCCTCAATAAATTCCTCTCTTTTGACATTTATATATATATATACCTATACTGTCCTCATAACCATTATTTGATATAATTAGTGTCTAAATTACAACAATGTCAGCACCCTCACAAGGCCGCCTAGATGCTCGTGGTGTTCCTATTGTTGTACCCACCCACCCACCTCAAGGCTCACCACGAAGGAGACACCACACCTTGGTCCATTCACCCTACTCTCGTCCTGCCGACAATGATAATGACGAAGTCAAGTTATGCCAAGTACGGTCTCGCATCACCACACCTTCAAGACAGGATCGATCGTTACTGGATGAACACGATGATTTTACGGATGCCTGCCATAAAGGTCACCTCAACCATATCACTCGCATGTTTTATCAAGGTTGTCCAAGCTCACCTAATTCTTGGCAAGATGCATCGACCGAAGCCATACCAACCTCAGCCAGGGCCTCACCCATCTCACCTGCTTTCCAACGATCTCCTTACGTATCTCCTTTACGAAGAACTAGGCAACAACAACAATGGATCTCACCAACAAAAAATAGTCATAGTGGACAAAAACGTGTACTGGGCTCACCTCGACCTTTGAATCTGCTCAATCTTGCAGAACCGGCTATTGTGGAGAAACCAGCAAAGGCTAATAAGAAACGACGTACCTTGGATTTTTTGGCTTTGGAAACAAATACGGCTGGATATACTTGGCCTAGTACTTCTTCTCTGGAAAAACAACAACAGAAACAACAACAACAACAGCAACCTGTCAATAGTCTTCTTTTACAACAACAACAACAACAACCAAAAGGACAGTTGTTATCTCCTTCTACTCAACCCACCATGGATCGTCATTCACAGGAAGAACCAACGACCAAGCACCAAGCTATTCTACCCAGCAGTCCGATCTCACCCCTGATGGAATTCGACATGGACATACCCGTAGAGGAGACTTGTAAAAATGATGTGAAGGGATTGGACGAACAGCAGGTGGAGGATGATTGTGTCGTACAACAACCACAACACGAAACGACCGTGGATTCTCAACAACCTATGGATTCTCAACAACAACAAGATGGATCTGAAGGACAACGATCTACAGTTGACATCGGCATTGACCAGCAGCAATCTGAAGGACAACCACCACCAGTTGAAGATCAGCCCACCGATAAAATCGAACATCAGAACGAACGATCACTACCAGTAGATGAAATCAAACAACAATCTGAAGAACAACCACCAGTAGATGATATCGGACAGCCACTGGAAGATCAGCCCTTCACACACGAAATCAAACAACAATCTGAAGAACAACCACCAGTAGATGATATCGAACAACCACTGGAAGATCAGCCCTTCACAGACGAAATCAAACAGCAACCCGAAGAACAACCACCAGTAGATGATATCGGACAGCCACTGGAAGGTCAGCCCTTCACACACGAAATCAAACAGCAACCCGAAGAACAACCACCAGTAGATGATATCGGACAGCCACTGGAAGATCAGCCTTTCACACATGAAATAAAACAGCAACCTGATGATCAACCTTCATATAATATTCAACAACAACAGCACCCATCGGATGAACAGCCGCCAGCAGATGAAATCAAACAGCCCACTTGTGAAATTGAACAGCAACCTAAAGATCATCCCAAGTGTGAACAGGATGAACAACAAGATACCAAAGAACAACCAAAAGATGAAATCGACCAGCAACAAGAAACATCTTTGATTATAACGCAAGTCAAGGAACCTGATGATCAGCAACCGGTGGAGGACAACACCAAACCTTCTCTCACTGACGAAGAAAAGGCTCGAAGGGCTGTTTACTACAATTGGAGGGAGAAGATAAAAAAGGAAATGACGTCTCTCATGGAATCGGTCAAGATCCTCAATACTCACTACCAACTATTGGACAAGATTGGGTGTGGAACCTTCAGCTCGGTATACAAAGCACTGGATTTACGATATGATACCTACGACAACTCATCCTGGGATTATTTTACACCAAAATCAGTACCAAACGATTCTGAAGATAAAAGAGATGATACGGCGACAGACAAGGGACAACAACAACGGTTTGTGGCTCTCAAACAGATCTATGCAACAAGTAGTCCAAAGCGCATGGCTCATGAAATCAAGATTATGCAACGTCTAAGGTAAACATAAAAGTCTATTTAATCATATGTACTCATTATTTGTCTTTATATTTTAGAGGCGCACCTTGCGTATCACAACTGATCTCTGCTTTCCGTCAACATGAATATGTCTTTCTGGTGATGCCCTACTTTAAACATGATGATTTCAAGGTAAATTTCGAAAAAGAAATACTAGGTTGATTAATTTTATATAAACTCGATCATGTAGGACTGTTTGCGTAATATGAAAATGGCAGACACCAAGTACTATTTAATAGCACTATTGACAGCACTCAAGCATCTACATAGCAAACGGATCTTACACAGGGACATCAAACCAAATAACTTTTTATACAATATGCAACTTAAAACAGGTATGCTTATTGACTTTGGATTGGCTCAGGTATGTTCTTTTTTTTTTTTGAAGGGGGGGGGGGAAGAGAGGGACGAATGAAATATACTAATCACATATTGTGTGCTTAGAGAGAAGAAGATACCAAACCACCTGAACCACCAAAATCCAGTACATTATCAAAACTTGGTACGATCCGAAGACCAATGGCATCATCAACCTCTAGAATAACAAGATCACACATGAATTTAGGCCCCAGGTTACCGATTCCAACCACATCCTCGGCACCACTTGCAACCACAAAGCCATCACAAAAACCTTTGACGAACAAATCAACGAACAAATCGGAGGATGACTTGACAAAGAAACCAGGTTATATCAAACATGATCCAAGGTAAGCAAGCTAACAAAAAAAAAGGGGGGCGGTGGATTCTCATACTTTTTTTTTATTTTTTTATTTTTTTTATTTTTTTTATTTTTTTTTACATATAGAAAATCCATCAAGGCAAATAGAGCAGGCACAAGGGGATTTAGGTCTCCTGAAGTCTTACTTCGGGTAACTCATCAAACTGTTGGTAAGTCAAGAAGACGGGGAAACAAGGAGCATGAACTGATCACTTTCTTTTGTAGCCATTGATATCTGGTCAGTTGGTGTGATCTTGTTATCGTTACTTACCGGTAGATACCCCTTCTTTATCGCTCATGATGAAGGTGATTCTTTGATCGAAATAGCAAGTATATTTGGAATGAAGGAAATGAAGGAATGTGCTGCTTTACATAGTAAGTCGGAAAAAAAACACGCCGGTATTCACTTTTAAAGGATACTAACTGAACACCATAGATCGGACCTTTGAAACCAATATCGAAACCATCCCTCCTGTGCGTAAATCATTGACCAAGCTCTGTCAGGTACTGAATACTGAAAAGTTCAAACCATGGTGGGAACAAGACAACCAAAATGCCCGTAATGCCATTGACTTGGTGCAAAAAATGTTGGCCTTGGATTATAGAAATAGGATATCCGCTACTGATGCTTTGAACCATCCTTTTTTAACTGACTCCATCCCCTTGTTATCATCATCATCATCATCATCATCATCATCATCATCATCATCCTCTTCTTCATCTTCATCATTGTAAATATAGTATATATTAATCCTTATCTCATTGTTATCTATTTTAACAACGCATAATCAAAAACAATAAAAACTGTTATTTTTAAAAAACTTTGTCTACTTGGACTTTTTAGTTTAGATTTGATTACCCCATGTGGGCAATACCATGTCGGTCGAAAAAGGGAGGGAGTAACAACCAAGTTTATCATGTGGCTGAATGGTAATACTAGGAGATCACTTCCTAGGGAGGTGGACGGGACTTGGATATTGCATGATTGTGGTTTGTTGGGCATATCCCTTTTTCTATTCAGACTTTTCAGCCAATAGGTAATCATTTAGCTATAAAAAAAAGTTATATAAAAGCAGACAATGGGTTGGCATGGTTATTCTTCAAAAACAGCATGGTACTATCCCCTTCCAAAATCGAATTCGGCAATACTGATATTACTTTTCAATTAAAAAGCGGCAGAAGATTGGTCAATGATACCGAAGTGGATTATATCCTGCCAAGCGATGCCACTGAAGTGGAACGTTTGCGTCTTAATCATAACTTGTGGAAGTAAGTAGCATGATCATCATCACAAAAAAAAAACTCTAAAGTCCCTTTCTAGATTAATGCTCGGCGGACTTTATAAATCAACATTACATGAAGCATTAGAAAAAGGTATCAAAGTACTGGACGTGGGCTGTGGTCCTGGATTTTGGACGAGGGTAAACCCCCCCCCTCTCCTTTCTGCGTCATATATTGATCATCTCTTATAGGACATGGCGGTGATGTATCCACATTCCCAATTTATTGGTATTGATATGGCTGATGTCTTTATCAGTGACGACACTCATCCACCCAATCTTCAATTCCGACTTGTCAATGCCGCCAAAGGATTACCTTTTGAAGACGAATCATTTGATTTTGTGTTCCAACGATTCCTCGTCATGGGGTTTCCTACTGAAAAGTACAAACAATCCATTCAGGAAATCAAACGGGTATTGAAACCAAACGGAGCCATTGAAATCCTCGAGTTGGTCAATGATTATACTGATCCTTCGCCAGCCTTGACCAAAATAGCCTCATGGAGTAAGTGTGTGTGTATTTTGCATAATGCATTGTGTGGATTCAAACACCGCTTTTTTTTGGGGGGGGGAGCTAGTTGATCAAGCACTTTCTGCTAGAAACATGGATTCCTATATTGGTGATAAAATATCGTTATTTTTACAAGAAGCTGGATTTCAAGGTATTAAAGACATCAACTATAATGTTCCCATTGGTAAGTATACTTGTCAACCCTCGCCATGATGTGTTTTAACCCCCCCGTCTTTTTTTTTTCTTCTTCTTTAACAGGATGGGGAGGTGAAGCTGGTGAACTTTATTTGGCCATTCAACGTTTGGCGCTACCAGCAGTGGGTGTGATGGTGATGCAACTGACTTTTGTCACTGAGGATGAATACAAGGAAACGACAAGAGAAGCTTTGGCTGTCACTGATGAGTTTCATTCTGCAACTCGATTCCGTCTGGTATGTGCGAGAAAATAGTTGGATATCATTCAATAAACCCGAGTACTTGTTTGCCATGCAAATGAACATTTTATTGTATTTTCAAATCCTGACTTTGAAAATGTCCATGAACCCTATTCATTAACTCGTTCTGAACCGTATTTGTTATCATCCCCTTGAAAATAGTATAAATAGCCCATCTTTTCTTGCAAGTTTTTCCATCAATAAAAAAACTTGGTAAAACACCAATATCAAGAGGTTTCTTAATTATCTACTCTGTCTTTTGTGACCTTACTTTGGTGCAAGACCTATTTTACTTTGAAATCCTGCTTTCCAAATTGGGATTCACTTTTTTTTTCTCTCTTACATTTGCAAGTACATCTTAAAGGTTGAATTTAAACCAAATAGATTCTGGTGCTCACTACTCTTTGACAAAACAAAGCATACTTTTACAAACCCAAGTTTAGCCGTTGTCGTTTGAACTATAAGACGAGTATTCCTTTTATATATCAGGTGAAGAATAAGGTTTTTATTAAAAGTAAAGTACACATATATATATACTATTCTATTATCGGAGTCTATGGCTGAATTGGTTATATCGAAGCATCTAGATGTTAAAAGATTTATCGAGAGAGAAAGAAGAGAAAGAAGAGAAAGGAGAAAGAGACAAAAAGAAATTTCCAGATTGATATCTAATTTTCCAGAGAAAATCACTTTTTATCTCCGACATCATTCCCCACGGGGAGAAGAATCGACCACGATTCCAAGTAAGGTCCAAAAGAAAAAGGTCGAATTACCAGGGCAACACCGAGAGGAAGGGGAAAAAAAAAAAATCAGGCACCACCGAGATCCATACCATAACGTCAATTACATCCATAAAGCAGTATCCGCTGTTGTCCATATTCATGCTGTTGTTCCTGTTATCGCTAAACACTGCTGATTCACCTTTCCCATTGCTTGTTATTGTTCATTTTGCTGTATGTCGTACCGTAAAAAAAGAGAGAAAGAGTCCACCGTTCATCATAATTGTCTTCACACTTGAAACCGTCCATGCCGCCGGCGTGATCCAACTGAACGATCTAAATCCAATAATCCAAATAATAATCCAAAGTAATCGAGTAATCCATGTAAGGTGTCCAAATAAACCACATAAGTAAACCAAATAATCCGAGTACGTAATCCGAGAAAGTAAACCAAGTAAACCAAGTAAGTAATCCGAGTCAATAATCCAAATAATCCAAAGTAAATAAACCAGACAATACGAGCAATCCCAATAATACTAACAAAGCAGGTTTCATAACCGTCGTAAGATTCATTAGCCGATAACCAGGCAGTAAGTGTGATCCTAATCAATGATCCATAAATCAATGTTCCATCATCCAATAAGCAAGAATAGTTCGTTGATCCAATAGTAGTCGCCAATAATAATAAAGATCTTCTAATCGAACACAACAGAATTATACATGTCAAGGTCCAAGGTTCAGCCATTCATTCAAAGCAACCGTGTGAGTCCAGTCATCCAATGAGCAATACCAACATTAAAGAACCATAGTTGGGAGGAAGGTACTAGTATCATCATAATAAATGTGAGCCAATCATGCACATCGAACGAGCCAGTAAGAACCAATACTAAGAGAGCCGAATAGTAAAGGAACTGAAGAGAGTGAGCGAGCCAACCAGATAATATACTTAAGCACAGTGCTAGCCATAGGAGTCCATCATATACTAATTCAAGAGTCACCGAACCAATAGTATGTATGTAAGCTACGCATCCATATCACCAACAGCAAGCCATGTATGTCTTGCTGATTAGACGTCCAAGATTCACCGCATTGTTCCAACCATGTACTTGCCCCTCCTTAAGAATTGTTGTCCCCAACAATTCCCAAAGATTCACCAACGCAAGCCAGGAGCAAAGTATCGCCGTACCAAAAGGAAAGCCAGAGGATCGAAACGTAAACAAGCTACCAGTGTCGTTTGAACTATAAGACGAGTATTCCTTTTATATATCAGGTGAAGAATAAGGTTTTTATTAAAAGTAAAGTACACATATATATATACTATTCTATTATCGGAGTCTATGGCTGAATTGGTTATATCGAAGCATCTAGATGTTAAAAGATTTATCGAGAGAGAAAGAAGAGAAAGAAGAGAAAGGAGAAAGAGACAAAAAGAAATTTCCAGATTGATATCTAATTTTCCAGAGAAAATCACTTTTTATCTCCGACACCGTAACAAAACAAAAAAAGAGTAATGTCAGGGTCAAAAAAAGGGACCAGCCGGGATTCGAACCCGGGATCTCGTTCACCCGAAAAACGCGTGTTACCGCTTCACCACTGATCCCCAAAATTTTCAATTTTTTAAAATCATGCTATATAAACCACAACGTCGGAGTTAAAAAAGTAAAAGGGTTATAACTCGACAAATAACCAACAAAAAAGTTCAAAATAAACGTGTAGTAATAAAGACAAACATGATACATATGTATGTACATTTATAATAGATTTAGTCGGGCGTTGGTACGTAGAATCCCAAAAATAAAAATGTATCCGATCGACATTTCATATACCGACAGTCGGAAAATGAAAACATGCCTACAAGGTCAAAAGGGACAAGAAGATTGGGGATGATCGATATTTTTTTATTTACATTATCAGAATGATGGATATATTTATAAAAAGTAATGTATGGAAGCAATGCGATAAAAGAGAATGACAGTAAATGATGTACAATACTATATAAAGGTGTGTGTTACACTATCCGGCATTGGTCGCCCATTTGATGAGATTATTCGGACAGTTTTGATACTTGAGGACGGCTTCGATGATTTGCGCATGTTCCAGCATTAGTTTTGCCATTCTGTATTCTTTAGGACATTTGCCGATTTGATCCACCGGACATACCAATTCGAATGACTGCAAGCTTTCAAATGCCTAACCGAAGAAATAAAAAAAAGTGATTAGTGTGCCTGATGAATCATGTTAGTTTTTACCTTGAGAGCCACAGGTCTTTTGTATAGCTTCATACCAAATCCCATTCCGCGTACTTGAGTTTGAGACATAAAATCCTTGTATTCTTCATATATCATCTGAAAGTTGAATACCTGTATATCCCGTTCCATCAGTTTCTTCATACTGACAATCAGCACCAATTCCAACAAAGAGATCCCTATACATAGCGCCCCCCCCCAAAAAAAAAGAAAGGGTAAGAATCAAATTAAACCTATCATTCCAGCCAGTTTACCTTTAAGCATTTCCGTTTTCAAATCTGTTCGTTGTTCCACACTTGATGCCATAAATTGAGATGCATGTAAATAGGATGAAGGACCGCCTAGTTCTGCTACAGGTTCAAACTACAAATACAAGTGTCAAATTTAGATATTCCACGTTATTATACTTACACAAATCTTGAAGAACATGCGGAGATCTTTTGTTATGTCAAAGATCCGCCGTAAGAGAGTAGTCATAGAGGAATCTTCAAACATGACCTACAAATCATCATTAGACATTGCATCCCCCACCACACACCACTTACCGTCACCGCGTGATTGAATGGTTCGATAAAATCTTGATCGGCTATAGTGGAAGGTACTATCAAGGCATCTCGAGCAATCTCCACAAAATCACCAAATGTAGCCGGAGGAAACAAGTAGATTTGACGATGAGAGAATCGAGATCTGACCCGTTTTTCCAATAAATTCATCGTGTCCTAACAAGTCAAAAAGAGAGATGAGTTGATATTATTTTTTTTTCCCTTCCCTTTATGCAACCCATCATCTACATACGATTCGGCACGTCAAGCCAATCACGGCCATAGGGTTTTGAGCGCTTTGAGTGGCATCAAACAGATTGTAAAGAAGTGTTTGTTTCGGGTGTTGGGCAAATAGGTCGAATTCTTCGAGAATAAATATAATAGGTAGCGTTGTCTTGTCGCCTTGTTTCAACAGTGATAAGGTATATTCAAAGGATTCCGCAAATGTATTCTAGAATAAAGAGAATGAATATCAGTCATATTTCACATATTGATCTATTTCACTTACAAATGCACGAAGTTGTTGATTGACTTGACCTTGAGCGACCATTAATTGTCGAGAGATTTCACCAAGAGCAATCCGATCCGTCGTTTCAATCAATCCATTTAGGCGCACAGTGACAAAACCATTAGGGTGCTTTTTCGCAAGTTCATCCAGAACCATTCTCACCATTGTTGTTTTGCCAGTACCACGGTTGCCAATGACAAGACACGAGTTACTTTCGCCTTTATTGACGGTTTGATCAACAAGTTGATAGAGTCGGTCGTATTCCTTTTCGGCACCCACTAGTCGTGTTGGTAAGGATCGTTCAGTTAATCGAGCCATGAGGTGAGTTTTAACTTTGGTAATATTATTGTCGAGTTTCCTATTGATAACAGAACTGTTTTCAGTACAGGTTCGTTTGGAATCATCATCAAGATCTATTATGGTTGTGTCGCCTTGTAGTCTTTTTGTCATGTGTTGCGTTGATTCAATTGGGGAAAGGGAAACACAAAAAAAGAGAAAAAGCAAAAAAAGCAAAAGAACCAACGACCTGTCGTGACTTTCTGTCACATGCAAATGATGATTCAAATCCCGTCCCCCCTTTAAGAGTTCACCCCGCCTTCTTTCTTTCTTCTCCTTTTTTTTTTTTTTTTTTTTCTTTTCTTTTTCCCATTCTCCATTCACCTGTATATCTTTGCCATCAATCTATAAACTTGTATATATAACATAATGTTGGACCATCTTGTGGGTAAACCATCCGCGAACTGGAAACGAACTCAAGCTCTTTTGACTTTGACATTGGGGTAAGAATATGGACGAATGCATAAAAAGGTTTTGACATACCAACTCAGCCGTTATCAACTCTTCTTTCTAGTTGGTGGTTTGTGACTAAAGGCAACACGAAACGACTTCCTAAAGTATTACAAAAGGCAAATAACTCTATTGGTAAGTACAGTACCTGACTACCCCTCATACCCCGCTTTTTTTTTTTTTTTTTTAATATACATATATACATGTATATATTTACCATCTGATCTCTCTGTGTGTGTGTGTGTGTGTGTGTCTGATGATGACGGATGTGATACAGAAACCAAAACTAACTCCACTTTTTTTTTTTTTTTTTTTTTTTTTTAACTTTCATATGCAAATTATTTAGCTGGAACCGCTCCTTGGAAAATCACCGTATCGGCATGGTTGGCCTATTACCTTTTACAAAACCTGTTTCACCTCATTGGTTTGAATGGTAATGTCCGACATTGAAAATCACTTGGGTTTATTCATTCTTATTGTTTTATTTCAAATTAGCTCCTGAACCATTGGCTAGATTGGTAAAAATAAAAAAGAATGATAATGACGTCTCTTGTTTGCTCACCCCCTACTTTTATTGTATATGTAGTATAAAAGAAGCTTTTACCGTGCCACTTGGATCTTGACAGCTTTGGATGCGGGATTCTTCACCGCCATGCCATTGAAACCTCTCTGGTTACGCCATATTTGCTCCTTCCTCTTCTCCTTTTACTATTTGGTGTTTGCTGACGAAGCCGAAGAAAAGGTACGTCGGGTACGAGCCACCATGTCAGTCGAACAAATGCGTGTGTCCTGGGAAAAAGTACCGAATAATCCCATCCTCTCCACATTCTCTAAACTCATGCGTCCTCGGTTTGGTATCAGACGTATCCTTCAACTAGATCGTCCTAATTATCGTCAACACCTTCCTCCCATTGAAGTCTACTTTTATTATTCTGGCAATCCCGACACATTGGCCCAACACAATACCATTCTCTTACAATTCCCTGGTGGCGGATTCGTATCCATGCCTCCTCCTTGTCATGAAGATTACTTGGCGGCCTGGGCTAAACAAACTGGTCTTCCCATCTGTAGCGTCAATTACAAGAAGGCACCTGAATATCCTTACCCTTGGCCTATAGAAGAATGCTTTGATTTATACGTTACTTTGATTCGTGATCGTGGAAGGTCTTTTGGTTTATCTGGTGACAAGGATTTAAATATCATCATTGCCGGTGATTCTGCGTAAGTAGATAAATAGGAACGAATCATACTTGATATTGACTCTTCGCTTCTTCTTTTTATATAAATATATTGATTAGCGGTGGCAATGTGACAGCTGCGGTGACACTAAAGATCTTGGCACATAACCAACAAATCAAGAATCGACATCAATCATCATCATCCACTAGCGGCGATGCATTATTGTCTCCTTCACCCACTTTTGCTGATACTAGACATGCATATCGGGCGGAAGAACCTTTATTCGACACATTGATTCCTGTACCTTGCGGTCTCATTCTGATTTACGCCGCATTGGACTTTGAAATGTCATGTTGGATGACTCCTGATCAACTCTCACTTATTCGGGCGGAATCAAAAACACAACTCTTCCGATCAGGCTCCTTGGAAACCTTATGGCAAACCAAGGATCACTTTAGTCATGCAAGTCCCCTTAGTGTGGTGCCTGATATTAAAGAAAACAGTATTTGGAAACGAGTGCTCACTAATCTCAATCTATACAAACCCGCCAAGAAGATTGTACCTGCAGCAACATTGGAACCCTTGGGACCAGATGAACGGGATCTGTCTATTCGTGAACGGGTGAGCCAACGGGCTATTGACAAACATGCTTGGGGATCTTCTCGTTTGGCCATGACCAGTCGAATGAGCTTCTTCAACGATCGCATCATTAGTCCAGATATGGTAAGTGGATACAACAGATAGGCATTATACTCACTCATTACCTTTTATTATGCAGGTTCGTGCCATGGCAATCTGTAAGTTAACTACCTATTTGACCCTCTCTCTCTCTCTCTCTCTTCCCTGACTCCTCTTTTTATTCTTTCTTTCTTTCCTATAGTATATCTTGGTCCTCATGCCAATCCTGACTTTGATTCGGACTATCTTCTTTCACCTGTGGTGGCACCCTTTGAACTGTTGGCCCAATTCCCCAAGACATTCATGATGTGTGGTGAAAAGGATCCTTTTGTGGACGATACGGTAATCTTTGCTAGTCGAATCCGCCAAGCCAAATTACAATACCCTTCTGCTTGTCCTTTGAATGGTCATCCTAATAATGTGGTACGTGTCAAGTTTTTGGAAGGTATCAGTCATGCCTTTTTACAGATGATGGCGATTTTACCTGAAGCCCATCAAGCGGCGAAAACTCTCGGTGCCTGGGTCCAAGAACTCGCCGAGGATGCTGCCTCGCTAAATGACAACTCTCAAGTCACTTGTCTCCCCACTCCCTCTGTAACTTCTTGCGGCTCTTCTTCTTCTTCCCGTGACGATGGTGGTGTGCCCAGACGCACCTTGTCGCCTGAACTGGCCGAAGTGACCGCTGCTGCCCATGTTGCTGAAATCATTACCAGTGAAAAGGATATGATCAACCGAAGAAAACAACAACTTGTAGATGGTCTTTATTGATTAGATATTAGATATTAGATAGATTATGTATTCTAGTTATAGTTATCCCAAGCACTTTAAATAAAAAAATGATCGGGAAATAAAAAAATCATTATATATACTTTTTGGCCTTGTCTAAATGGATATGCTCTCTTTTTACTCCTTCATCTTTTTTTTATTTTACCAAATCCAAACGATTCTTATACAATGGAGGATGCTAGAGAAGTGGCGGTAGCAAAACTTGCGGAAATACTCAAACATCCTGATGACCTCAATACCAAAATCGGACCCTTGATACGAAAACTGACAAAAGAAAAAGCGTCAATTGATGCCCAACTCAACACTGGTGTCCAGACCCAACTCGACTATGTCCAACAAGGCCTTGAAACTCTAGATATATCGACTCAAAGCAACAATCGTGTAAAAGACAATATGCAACGCATCGACAAACTCTGTGGTGATACTCAACATATGATTAAAGACTTTGACCGTATCAATCAAGTAAGTTTTTTTTTTTTCTTTTAAAAGCATGAATGGGTTTTTACCTCATACTAAACTTTTTACTTTTAGTTATCACAAATACATAAAAACTTTGTTGCTACTCAAGAAAAAGTAAAATCCTTCCAGGCGCTTTATCAACGATTAAACCAAGTCGAAGGTCTCTTTCAACCCCTTCAAGCTGATATATTCGAACCTCAATCCGACCTGCTTCAAGTTCACTACAATTTATTTAAACTGGAGGAATTCCGGGATCAGACCATGCACCAGGCCCGCGACTCACCTCACGATGTACTCATCACTCTCAAGACCTACTTTCGGCGTGTGGACGTATTATCAGACGACTTTACTCAACATCTTTGGCATTTGGCACGAAACATGCTTGTCTTGGTTGAAGAAGGGTGTGGACCCACCATTGTCATCATGGTCAAGATTATTGAATGTGAAGAACGGGCAGACGAAAAAGCTTTAGCGGCACGGCAGGCGCAGGCGAACCATCATGACCTCCAGCAACGCAACCATGACCAACAACAACAACAAAAATGGCGATTGGCAGAAGGCAATCCTCGTACCATCAAATCATATAGGGTGGAATTCTTTGAACAGGTACATCAATCTATTGTCGAACGGTTTGATCAAGAACTCGCGCCTTATAAAGAAGTCGATGATTGGGTGGGGGCATTGGATACGACCGACTTTATCTTCAACGACTTGGAACTGGTGTTTGATCAAATTGTCCCTAAATTCCCCAAAAAGTACAAGATTTTCCCCTACTTTGTGCTGGAATACCATCGTCATACTTATGAAATGCTCAATCAAATGGTGGATCAGGAATTGGATGCGGGCTCCATCTTGCGTCTCTTGCGATTTGTGCGGGATTACTATGCGACGATGAGCACTCGTTTGGGCGTCACTGAAGAATTACTGGAACCTCAACTCTTAGATGGCCAGGAACAGTCCTTGGTCGACGAATACCTCAAACTGGTGCGTACCACATTGGCGGAATGGACCTCGAATCTCATGTCATCCGAATCGCGTGACTTTATCGAACGAGACAACCCGCCTGAAGAATCAGCGGATGGACAATTTGGTATGGCGGGGGCGGTGGATATGTTCCAGATCATCAATCAGCAAATCGATGTCGCCGCCGATGCGAATCAAGGCATGTTACTCTACTTGGTGGTATCCGAATGCAGCAAGGTGATCAAGGACTCGCAGACCTTTTGGAAACGATTGTTGACCTCGGAACTACGGAAACAACTGGACCAGCCTGCTGATGCTCCGGATGGGTTTGTGGAATACGTCATGGCGCTGGCCAACGATCAAGTGAAATGCGCGGATTTCGCTGATGGGTTATTGGAACGGATTGTGCCGCTGGTGGAAAGTCGATACAAGGTCCAGGCCGAGGAAAAACTTGCTACGGCGGTGGAAGGCTATTTACATGTGGCATCAGCGGCACGGGAAGCCCTACTGGACATTACCTTTTCCGATCTCAAGCCGGTGTTTAGCGATCTGTTTACCGTGCGCTGGTACGAACAACCTTTGGTCCCGTCGGTGATTGAAACTTTCAAGGATTACTGCGAAGACTATATGCATCTCAACAAGCAATTGTTTGAAAAACTCCTCAATGATATCCTCGATCGGTTTCTTGTCCTCTATCTTCAATCCATGCGTAACCGCAAGGCGACGTTTAGGATGGATGTGTGTTTAAACAAGATGCAAGACGATGTGCAGATCTCGTTCAACTTTTTTGCCAAGTATCTTGCTGTACAAGACCTAGAGGACCGGTTTGATGTGATTGAAAAGATCCATACGTTATTGGCAAGCAACCGACGCATGATCTTTGTTGACTATTACTCTTTACGACAGGCGTACCCGGATATTCCTTTGGCTTTTGTGGAAGATATACTTGGTAAACGGGATGATTTGGACAAGTCTGCTCTCAAGGATATTATGGAAGGTATCAAGGCCAAAGCAAGAGAATATGAACCCCAAGTCGATACACCACCCACTGTGTTTAGTCGTATTAAATGGTAGATTATTACCCTCTTTTATTATTATTCTTCATACCCCCCCCTTTTCATCATTTATTATTATTATTTGACACTATTAAAAAAACATAATAAAACATAGCCTTTATTGATTAATGAATGAATGAATAAAGACCACTACACTACAAGGAATCAGTCTTGGGCCTGTACTGCAAATTGTTGACCAGTACCCACCAAAGATTGCACTAGGGTTTGGAATGCTTGTTTTTGTTCAGGAGATGCTTGGACATCAGATATACCACCACCGCAACCTTCAGGACCGCCTATACCAAAAAAAAAAAAAAAAAAAAAAGAAAGGGTTGTTGTTAATGTCAATGATATGATATACCCCTCCTTTTGTTTTACCGTTTTGCCATTGAAAGTCATCAGACATGAACGAGATGGAAGTATCCAATCCATAAATATCTTCGCTACCAGGAGGTGTTTCAATAGGTAATTGAGCAAGAGCATCTTTCAAAGATCTGGTCAAAGTTTGAACTTGTTCACTATAAAACAAGGATGAGCAAGCAAAATTTCGTTTTTTTTTTTTAGTCGACTTACGGAGCCAAAGAGCCAGTTTGAGTGGTGTAGTCAGATTTGGAAGATGTTTTCAGATTAGCATGAAGAATGGAGGCACCAGCATCATCACCCCGGATTTCAACCACTTGTCTACATTGAAAAAAAAAAAAAAAAAAGGTGAGGCCGTGGGAATGGTAGGAGAGAGATGACTTACTTTATGGTGGGGCCAACAAAACCACCAGTAATACCTTCGCGCAAGACAATTTGAAACATTTTCTTTTGTTTAATTGGATATAGTAAAGGGATATAAAGTATGACGGAAGCAAAAAGAGAAGGAGAGATAAGAGAAAAAGGCTGTACTTTTGGGGTTTAAAAAAGGCATGATTTTCAGTTCCCGACACTTAGGGCAAGAAAGCGCCATCACTTGACTTTATTGTTTTGGTTTTCTGGTAAAATCAGTACGTCATGCACTTTACTTTTTATGCAAAAAACAAAACAAAAGATAGGTAGTGCACTGCACAAGTATTACATTTGAAAGGATGATATACGTCTATTATGCAGATCGACACGTTAAAAAAGAGGAATTATGGATTTTAAATCCCGACGAGTACAAATCGAATGATCTCACGTTTTTTCCTTTTCTATATTAGCCATTGTGAATTTCTTTGGGTTGATTGTCCGAGCAATGAATTGGATTCATCAGCCTGAAACAAAGACTGTGCGTGGATGGGTATTTCCCACGAAGTAAGGATGATGAGTCTATTTTGAAATGTCCCTCCTGTCAGTTATATATATCCCTTTCAGTAGATATCCTATCTTGACTGATTCGATTTGACATCAAAGCTATCTACTTGATTATTATCTTATCTTTTTCTTTATTGTTATTACACTTTTCATTATCAAGCGAATTAGAGTTCGAGTTCTGACTAATATGAGGTATGAAATAGGCAACTGCCGTGGGAGATGAATTCCTTTAAAGACCAGCACCCAGAGAACAGGAATGGTTGTCAATGATCAAATGCCACAAGATTCCCTTTTCTGGTTAACAGGTATAATCGCACTTGATTGGTGGAAGAGTATATCGCTATCTCACTTTGGTGTGGGGTTAAGATACCGCTCCATCTCATTGGGTCAAACTCCTTTCATCGTCAAACCTAATTTCCTTTATAAATACCAGATTTCATTTTCCCCTTTTTATTTTCTTTTTCAACAAACAAACAAAAAGCTTATCTCTCTTTAAATTCTTCCTCTTCTTCTTTTTTTTTTTTTTTATATTTCCATACCTTACGAAAATTCCTTCACGACAACTATTAATACATCGATGGTTAGTATGGACCGTGACCTAAACAATCAAGTAGTCTTCGAAGAAGAATCTGCTCAAGCAACCCAACAACAAACTGAAGGTGAACTCTTGAAATCCTTTGGTTATAAACAAGAAATGAGCAAAAGTATCTCGACCATCTCCAACTTTGCCATTGCCTTTGGTTGTTGCTCTATTTTATCTGGACTGACTCCAGTAATGTCAAAAACACACCTTTATAAACACACACGGAACACTCATTCGTACTTTTTTTTTTTTTCTTGTTTAGATGTGGGGTGATGCCATGATGAGTGGTGGATCTGTTGCCGTCATTTGGGGTTGGATCCTTGTTTCCATCTTTACCATGGGAGTGGGTCTCTCCTTGGCGGAAATTTGCTCTGCCTATCCTCTGACAGGCGGACTTTATATCTGGACATCACAATTAGCCCCCACCAAATGGGTTCCTTTAGCATGCTTTGTTACTGGTTATTGCAACTGGCTTGGATTGACAGTGGCCATTACATCGACTGATCTCAGTCTTGCCCAATTCTTGGGATCCGTCATCACCATGCAATACCCTGATTATACTATCAGCAAATACTGGGAATTTGGTCTTTTTTTGGTCATTGCTTTTATCCATGGGGTCATCAACTCGGTCAGTGTGCGCTATAATGGTGTATTCAATCAAACTTCCTTGTATTGGCATCTTGTTGGTACTTTGTTACTAGTCGTCGTGGCTCTGGTCTTGACTCCTAACAAACCTAGTGCCGAATGGGTGGTAAGTGCTTTTTATCATTTTCCTGCATCACAATAGTATCTCTAACTTCTTTTTTTTTTCTCTCTCTACCTAGTTTACTTACTTTGAAAATGATACCGGATTCTCCAACAGTGGTTATGCCTTCTTGATCGGTCTTTTACAATGTCAATATACCCTCTCTGGCTACGACAGTGCTGCTCAAATGTCTGATGAAACCGTGGATGCTGCTCGTAGTGCCCCCAAAGGTATCATCTACGCCATCGGTACGGCTGCTCTTGTCGGTCTCTTATTTTTACTCTCTGTCAACTTTTGCGTCCAAGACTTTCAACGCCAAATTGTCGAAACCAGCCTTAGCCTGCCTATGACTCAAGTCTTTTTGGATGGAGTCGGCAACAAGTGGACGATTGTATTCTGTGTGATCATCATGGGTGCCATGTTCTTCTCAGGATCAGCACTTACGCTTGGTAGTAGCCGTATGGTCTATGCGTTTGCTCGGGACGGTGCCACTCCATTCAGCTCTCATCTCTCCAAAGTCAACTCGTACACCAAAACACCTGTATGGGCAGTGTGGGCCAATGTGACATTTGCTGCCATTGTCGGTATCCTCTATATCATCAACGACACGGCTTATGGCGCCATTGTCTCTGTCAACACCATCGCGTCTTCAGCTGCCTACTTTATCCCTATCTATCTTCGACTCACTGTATCACGCAACAAATTCAAGCGGGGTCCTTTCCATCTGGGTCCCTTCTCCTTTGTCATTGGCTGGTGTAGTTGTTTCTGGATCCTCTTCACTTTTATCCTCTTTGTCTGCCCTTCTGAATATCCTGTGACCCCGGATAATATGAACTATGCCAGTGTGATCTTTTGCTTTGTCATCTTTGCTTCGGTAGGTTATTACTTTGCCTATGCTCGTAAATGGTTCAAGGGACCTACAAAAAGTATGGAGCCCGATGAATTTATGGATGAAGGCTTCTCTGCTCAAAAGCAACAAGAACAGTTTGACAAGTACCAAATCGATCAAGTGGAAGTTGCTAACTAGGTGTTCCTCTCTTTTTGGTTTTAAAACTGGTCTATTATATATATATATATTTGTATTTTTATGTATTACTTTATTCTTATTCTTCTTATTCTTATTATCACTATACCATTGTATTACGCCCTTCCTTGACTTTTTATTTTATCACTGTTTGCCCAAATCGGCTGTGCCGTAGTAGTTAGTTATCCCAATTACCAAATAATAAATAAAATGATTGTATGTGTAATCTTTATTAATTTAAGAATACCTAATTGACTACATTTAACCATTAATTTATTGTCCATCTATAGATAAATGCTTCATTCGTCGAGTTGCCGACTGACCTTGTTCACCATCACTGTTATTATCACCCGAGTCATTATCAGACCCTCCGGGCGAAGGCGATGTGGATCGAGAGAAGAACCCACTGAGTCGACTGGTGCGTTTCTTGAGTCCATGTCGTTTAGGTTTCTTGTTTTGTTCATCAATATTCCGGAGTTGTTTCTTGACCGAATCTTGGGGTCGCACCACCACTACGGGAATAGGTGAATGTTGTAAACAGTATTTGGAGACACTTCCGATCATCATGCCTTGGAATTCAGATAAACCCCGAGTACCTACTACCAATAAAGAGGGTTGATACATTGATATCTTGTGATTGTTCTTTAGTATACAATCAATCATGGTCAATGTTCTTTTTTTTTCTTACCATATGCTGGATCGTGTGTTGTACTTTTCCAATGACAAATTCAATCACAACACTTATCTGGGGAAAAGAGGTTAATAAGATGCGTTATTGGTCTATTTTGAAGAGAGAGCGAGAGCGAGATTACCTTGTTGTCTTCATTCCCTGTGTCCATAATACGTTCCATCACCTTGGTGGCTTCTTCTCTAGCTCGTTGTTCTTCGCGTTTCAAAGTTGCTTCCACCACAGATTTTTTATCTTAAAAAAAAAAATACATGAGTTCCCAGGGTATAGTTCATTCTTTTTTTCAGTACCATTCATATCCACAGAGACCACCCGTAGTACGACAAGTTCATCGCCATCGTCTGTGATATCCTATAAAACATTATAAAAATACAAGTGAGTTTCACTCTACTTTGACCATTTTGTTGTTCATTTACTTACGTTGATAGTCCAATGAAGAGCATGGTCACTATAGCTAGCCAAATCAGTGGCCACCAAAAACGTACGAGACCGTCTTGTTCGTTTATACCCGGGTGTTTTCCCACGAAGAGTAAAACTATAATCAGGCAAATCCTTATCTGTCATTGTATCAAAAGAAACAACTCTAACATATTTATCGGAAGAGCCACTTGATGGAGTGTTAGACATGGTTAGGTGGATAAGTGTTGATAAAAAAAAAAAAAAAGGATGGATTAAAGTAAAAGAGGAAGAAACGTCGTGTGAGACACCGCCTTCTTTTTTTTTTATGAAGAATATTTAAACGCCGCCCGCATGACCCATTTCAGAGAAACTTGTAATAAAGACAATATACTTCATAGGACTATTTCCCATCGATCCATTGTCAAAAGGTGTGTTCGACTGATATGATGTAACTGATCCAATGAGAAGACCAGATTTTGGTTAAAAGACAGAGTGATTTCTTTGGTCATCCATTATTCATAGTATGGGTTTGTTTATTAAACCAAGTAATATATAAATAAGCATCTTTCATCCCAAAGCATTTGAAGGATTTTGTGGATTGGTGAATTAGTAACTATCATCTTTTTATCTCTTTGCCATTGGATCGACAACGAAATTTCATTTTCAAATCCCGCCCACGTTTATTAAAATTGGGAGTTGCCCAGAAATCTTTTCCCTCTTTTTATCTCTACTTGATGTTTTAAGACCTTTTTAGTCCTGGGCATTGTGCTTTGATTACTATAACCAAAACTCTTTTTTACATTTATACTCATTGTTATATTCCTTTTCCCCCCCAATTCTTTATATGAAAAGACTCTTCCTTCCAAGGTCTCCGGCGATTCAACTCTCTTCTGATGACGAAGATGAATTGGGTAATAGTGGTCTGTCATTTGGTTTTGGTGGTTGTGTCTCTTGTTTACCTCGTTTAACACCACTCACTAGTGGCACCATTCAACTCCAGGCAGAAGATGCTACTTTAAACGATTATTTGGATCCCAACACGACAACGACGATTGAACCCCTATTAGACGAATACAATAACCAATCTGGGTTTAACGGTACTGCTTTACACAACTCTAATCAATTCTTGACTCGGAATCCTTTTGCGTCTACTACAACTACTACTGCTATTACAAAAACAGACGTACCCAGGGCAACAAATAACCATGACAACAATCAATCTTACCAGGAACAACAAGACTCGTTTGCTAGAGTGGATTTTTTTATGGAAAACGAGAACGATGGCGATGCTGAATTCTTATCTGATCATCGAATCTCTGCTGTTATAGGTGATACTAAAAAGGTAAGTGGGGATACTATCATCTGGACATGCTTAACCTTACCCGCCCGCCTCTTTTTTTACTGTTCTAGTTGGTAGCACAACTTGAATTATTTGACTCACAAGCCGGACATGTGGAACAAGATAGTAATTCTTTGGATTTGGATAAAGAAGAGGACGACGATAACGGCAATATAGGACATCTACGACCTTTTGAAATTCAAAGTGACTGGACTGAAGCTCAAGATATGGAATCTGGTGACGATCAACAACAAGACGAAGAACAATTTGATTTGGATGAAAATAATACTGGATCACAACCACTCGATGATATGTCATTGGATACCACTACTATCACCTGCGAACTGGATTCTATTAACGAAGAACAACCTGTGCAAGACACTACCGACGAACAGATCAGTGCTCTGAACAATGTACCTTTAGACAACAAGGTAGAATCGCCTCTACTAGAACCTATTTTATCCAACAACCCTTCAGACACTAATGAAATAAAGAAAGATGCATTCACACCTCTTTTGGCTTCTTCACCACCATCGCCTCTACCGACCGTCTCAAATGATGATAACCGATCATTCCCTTCTGTTGGTCTTCCTCGGACAGCATATACGCCATCGTCAGGTACTCTAGACAACAGTGTAGATGGTGTCAAGTCTCAAATGCTACCGCCAACCAATACATCAACACCAGGCGACAACTTGATTGGGAAACGACGATCTTCCGTAGCGGCAGTGGCTCATTCATTATTGGGTGACAAATTGGACGACTTTACCGAAAAACTCGCCTACATTCGAAAGAACATTATCATGAGTCTGGACGACGACGACGATGATGACAATGATGATAATTATAATGAAGATAACAAATATACTCAACAACAACCTTTAAGACGAAGTCGATCGGGATCCATGCAACCAGAAGTACGACGGTAAGTGACTTTTTTTTTTAAGAAAAAAAGAGATGTATGTGTTTTTACTAACTTGATTGGTATATTTAATACAGCCAATCGTTTGATCCTTTTGCATCAAGACTTTCCGGACAACAATCTTCTTCTTCCAAAGAACCATCCGGTGATCCTCGAACAACGCATAGACGAAGCAATTCAATGATGGACATGGCACCTTCTTTTGCTAAAATAGTCCTCGATAAAGGCAAATCAGAAAACGGGCATTTTTCACCCTCCTCCTTCTTTGCATCCTTGGCTGGTCCAGATATACCATCATCGTCCTCACCACCACCTCGACGACACCGTAGACCACCATTGGATGAAGACGACGAAGAAGAAGACTTGTTTGATTTTAGCAAGGTGATTGCCATGGGGAAAAATGTCCGCAACTATAGTGAAGATCTCATGGGTAATGGGTTACGTCTATTCAATGACTTTTCGACAAGGATGAAGAATGCAAACACTGCTCGACCTGATCAACTCCTATCCATCTCACAATTCCAACAACAACAACATCTTGATGGACAACAACTTTATAATAAACAAGCTCGACCTCAACAGGAACAACAACAACAACAATCTTCAGTGGATCAAGAATTCTTATTGGGTGATACCTTCTTTTGATTCCTCCTTCCTTTTTACCAGTAGTTAGTTCTATAATCACAACACCCTCGTATCTTTATATCACTAATACATATACTATTATTACCTTGATTTGTTTACATGTCTATTCTTATATAAGTCTTGCCAATTATGAATATCCAATAAAGTAAATCGTGTGTCTGTCTATCCTTTTTTTTTAAAAAAAAATGTTTCACTGATTGGCCAGGCAATGCATAAAGGTACCAAACTCCGCGATCACACCATTTCAAACTCAACCACCCAAGGTTTCCTTAGCACAAAAGACCGCTTGAAATCGTACAAAAGACCAATATATATTACATACAAATGATCAAAACAATACACTTTTTTTTTTATTTTATTTTATTACAACAATATAATACACCAGAAATAATAATAAAAATAGATATAATATAGTAAAACTAGAGGATCGTATATTCTATAAGATCAATTTGGTAGGACTAGTTTATTTTTGGATTGTTTTTCAATACATTTACTGTTTTCTTGAGTCATCGGTTTGCATAGGAAAGGATGCATCAAAGCTTCTTGTGGTGTCAGTCGTTGATTGGGATCAAAACACAAGATGGATTTCACAAAGTCCAATAAAAGTGCCCTATTTTCCATTTCTAGTAGAATAAAATGGATATGTCAATTATGTCCATCATCAATTCCACTCCCTCCTCCTCCTTACCAGACGTTTCCTTTTTCGAACGAGGGAAATCCAAGATGAGAGAATCTAATTGAGTAGTACCAAAATATTGCTTTCCTTGGTTTTCATACTTGTTTTGTTCGGTTGAATACTGTTTCCTTGACTTGAATGTATATTGTCCATCGTCACCATGATTAAAGTATTTTGCTGCGTTTTTCCCTTTTTCAATCATAAATGTTGGTGGTAGACTAAAAGAGAGAAAGAGGATGTTGAGTTATATAAAGTCCTACTAGAATGAATCTGCCTACCCAAATGTATCAATGATTCTTGATATTTGATTATATTCGGATGTGCCAGGAAACATGGGTAAACCAAGGAATAATTCGACAGTGATACAACCAAAAGACCACATATCAATGGCAAAGGAATAATCCAGTCCAAGAAGTACTTCTGGTGACCGATAAAACCTTGATTGGATATAAGAGTATAATTGATTTGTTTCTTTACAGGCTGATCCAAAGTCAATCACCTTGATGACAGGTGATTCCATCCTAGAAAGAGAGAGAGTTAGTGTATATATGATACAATGTTATTTACTTACGTTTTCAATAAAATGTTTTCAGGTTTGAGATCACAATGAATGATATTTGCATTTTTTAATACCACCAAGGCGTCCAATATTTGTTTGATAAAAGATTGAATCAATTTGATAGATAGTCCTTTAAATGAATTTTGTTTGATCAAATCATATAGATTGATAGAAAGTAATTCAAAGACAATACAAAGGTGGTTTTTATACATAAAGTGATCCAACAGTCGCAATATATGATGTTTATCATCAGGATCCCAATCATGGTTCAACTATTATATATAAAAGGTCAAATGTGTAATTTCCTTTCTTTTTTTTTTTTTACTTCCCATTGACTTGCCTGTTTCAAAGTTTCCACTTCAATAGTACTTTGTTTTAAATAAGCAGGTTTATTTTTGATCACCTTGACAGCCACCAAGTCGCCAGTGATCGAGTTTCTACATTTTGCCACTTGACCAAATGTTCCAGATCCTAGTATTTCAAGTACTATGTATCTACAAACAGAACGATGAGTATTCATTTCCTCCTTTTATATATATATATATATACACTATTACTTTCCACCAAGTATTCCATTCACATAAAGAATATAATCAGAATGAATATTATCGAATCCAGAGTTCTTGTAAGGTGTACCAGGTTTAGTCAACACACGTCTTGGGTTCAGTTTAGGGTCATACTGAAATGAAGAGTCGCACGTTTTGTAGGTTTCGCAGATATCCGTCGTCAGTTTCTGTAATAACTAGTATATGTGAGTGAGTATAATAAGGTTATTATCAATTTATTACCTGTGGCGAAGGCGGACTAGAGAGTTTGGGTGGTGTCAAAGGAAAAGTACTTTTTTGTCGTGGGTCTGGTGAGCAAGAAGAGGTCATTGTGGGTTCTCTTTGTTCTAATCTTCGTTTAGTAGGTTGTTCATATCGAGACATGTTGATCAAGTGTTTTGCATAAGAAGAGATGGGTTGTTGTCTATTGTCGTCTTCGGATTCATCACTGGTTGAATTCCTTTGTTCCAAATAATCACCATCATGAAAGTCCATGGGAAAAAGAGAGAGAGAGAATAAAAAAGTGTGGGAGTCCCAAAAAAAAAAAAAAAAAGATGCATGATTTTATTGTCGGGATTTTAAAAATCCCTTGTCAAAAATGGCGGGTGTATGTAGAATCACCAACCACATTTTTTTTTTTTATTAAAAGTAATTGTAACGAATAAACATGACAAGTAAGATAACTAGAGCTATAACAACAGGAGGACCATATTTACGATACAAAGCTTGAAGATTTAGGTGACGAGCCTTGTCCTTGAACATCTTGGCACTGTCCTTGAGTTCACCAGAGATGTGACTCATTTCTATACAAAATAAAAATGATTAGTTCTTTTTAAATTCCATGTTAATGAATACTTACTATCCAAACTGTCACCTCTCCATAAGAGATCTTCCATGTTCTTGGTCATAATACGTGTTACATCCTGCAAGTCTTCATTAAGTTTTGTCAAGTTACTTTGTGTTCTAGTGTCTTGATAAATCTTTTTCGTTTTCTGCATAAATGTATCTGTAGTAGTAGTGAAAAAGTTCTTACTAGTTAGTACACTATTTCCCTTTATATTTACCATGTTCTTACCAAACTTGACAAAAGCATAAGGTCGAAGTCCAGGTCGGTCCACCTCGTTTCCATAACTCACATTGAATTCCTTGGCGAGTTCTTCAAGATAGCTAAAAGCCAATTTTCGTGGGTATGATTTATCACAAATACAGAGATAACATACACTACCTTCAATCACATAACTAGATTTAAAATAAAGTCAGTCTAAAGTCAATACATTACAAAGTGTTGAGGGGAGGGCAGGGGGAAATACTTACTGGAAGATATAGTTGCCTGATTCAATAGAGCATCTCGGTTCAGAGTTAGTGTTGAGTCTTTTAAAGATGGTTTTTGCTTGTCCTTTGTATTCAGCCAATTCCATTTCAACCTAAAAAGAACACGTAGTATTCGTTTCATTAGTTATCAATATCCTCATCTGTGTGGTTTTCCTTTTTTTATATTTATATAGAGTAGTTTACTTACTTGTTCGTCATCCATACTGGCGGCTAAAGGCAAGCCATCTGATACTCGAGCAATAATAGTTGTTTTGACCATGTTGTTGAACGAAAGAAAAGAAAGGGCCACCCCACCATTAAAAGGAGGATTGAAAAAATGAAAATTTCAAATCCCGCACAGGCATATAAATTTTTTTCCCTTTTCCAAAAAAAAAGATGTTTTTTCTTCTTTTCATCTTTCCCCATGAATTGGATATGAGGCTTCAGGTCCTGATTCTTCTCTTCTTCCTTCTCATACTGATGGGAATACTTGGATTTGCTCCTATTCATCTCCACGAACGAATCAACGACAAGGTACTTCATTTTGGTACCTTTTGTATTCTCAGCATCTGTCTCTACTACCTTTGGAACCTGACCTTTAAACGGAATCTAATCTTGACCGGCAGCATTCTATTCTTCTTGACAATTGGAAGTGAATTCATTCAAGGTCTATTACCGGTAAATATAATAAGAGAGGGGAGGGGAGTTATAAAGATTAATCATTAATCTCTCTCTCTCTCTCTCTCTCTTTTTAGTATCGAACCTTTGACTGGTATGATATCTTGGCCAATGTCTTGGGTAGCTTGACAGGACTGATGATGGCTTTGGGGTTGGATTATGCATGGAAATCAAGAAAAGATCAAATTCGGCGACAAGGTGGAAAACATATAGCAATGGAACAAATGGCCTTGATGGAAGAAGGGCTCGAACGAACAAGTCTCGACGATCAAGGATAACGCCTTCCTAGTACTCGACCTCCCAAGTAAACATCTCATCCTTTAAATATAGTGTAGACTAGATTATCCTATGTTTGCCACCCTTCTTTTACATATACCCCTTTTACACACACAGTTTTGTATCGTCATCTACATTCAATAAACCATTCTACTTTATTATTATTATTTATTAATTAATATCAAACATCATGCTATTTAAACTATTTACTATCAAAATAAAATGTGTGTATTGACCAATCGATGGAGTTCCTAATAAATACATGATTAGTTATATAGTTGATTTTGAGGTTCAATAATCATCACTTACTTTATCATCATCATCATCATCATCATTTTGGTTCTTGATAATTACTTTATTTAGTATCAGTAATGTCGAATTGTCACCTTGTCGATTTACAAGGGTGAGACCACTAAGGGTGGAAGGACTGGGTGCCAGAGATTGCTTATCATTATCTTCCCAATAGGTGTTTTCACGACTTTTCAGGAATTCCTCTCCATGTGTTACAAGCAAGAGCGCATCGGTATCCAAAAGTAATGCCGAGTCATCAGTGTTGTGTGAGATGGTAAAGGTGCTGTTGGTCGAGAAAAAGCTAGAGTTACTACCGCTTGACAGATCCTGATCAACAGGGTCTTCCGCCAGATGATGTGGTGATGGGCTAGAGATACATTCGAAATAACATGTTGTAGATCTATGCATGGATGGTGTCGAATGTGGTTCGGTTGCAAGTTGATCTGTTTCTATCGTTACCGGAGTTGAATTGTCTTGACAGCCTTCATCGTCGTCATCCGAGGGCCATTCATATACCAGATATGTATTGTCCTTTTCCTCTACTTCAGTATTCATGTTTGTATCGTGATCCAGCACAGAGTTCAAGAGAGAGGATAGATCAGAAGAAGAAGTATCACAAGGGGCGGGCAATGGGTCAACATAAGTTGTGGTTGATAGTGTTTGCTGATTCAAGAGGATGATGGGTGGTTCTGTCTTGATAGTACCATAATAGGAAGATGTCACCGAACAAGATCTGGTGAGAGACGTGTCATCCATTTGCCAAGATCGAGTGTTAATACCCCTCGTAGACTCCACCTGAGAAGTACATTGTTGAATAGACTTGATACTAGCAGTAGAGCTGTTTTGTTGACTTGGTTTTGGGTATGATGATGATGACGACATATCATCGTAGATTGCCTCGTCGACGACAGGTAAAAATGTGTTAAGGGTGGATGATACATGTTGTTGTTGTGTTTTCTTTGACCCCCATCCAATCCATCGTTTCAATTGTTGTTTGAGACTAGTTGTTTTAGGAGTTCGTTTGCTAAAGGTGCCAAAAGCCATTGTCGCAGCCTAACGACCAAAAATGTAATAATGATAAAAGAAGAGGTCGAGTGACAAAAGAGTTTATAGTGATTGTGCTTTATTCCATCATCCCTGAGTTCCCCGTGTTCGGTCTAATCATTAAAGGGGGTCAGAATTTCTATGTAGACTATGGAATTTCCCATTTTGATTTTTTTTTTTTTTTTTACCATTTGGATTGTTTGAGGAGGTTTGAGTATGAGGAATTCCAAATCAAATATTCCAGGGATTTGTTCTTGTTCCATACACACTGTTGTGAATGAGTGCATTGATAGTTGTCAATGTTTCAGATCCCGAAGTTAAAGATGGTCAATACTTTACCTTTATCATTTGTTCCAAGTACATATATAGTCATTGTTGAATGTTATGATTTGCATTTTTTTTTTTTAATAAAAAAAAGTGATCAGTCAATCTATTTGATTTGTCGCCATCAATTTCTTACCCCAAGTGCATGATTGACATCAACATCAATTTAAACTCCGATTGTTGGAGATGGAGGAAACAGTAAAATCAGATTTGCCTTGGTAAGTCCCTAATTTAAAGAAACACAAGTTATTAGTACCTTTAAACCAGTTCTTTCCCCCCCCCCTCAAATTATCAAAAAAGAAGACACTTCTATTATTAGTTTCTTGCAACGCCGATTATGTTGTTCGCGAAGAGGTCGTACTTGTCGAAGAATGAATGGTGACCACCAATGTGTTGAAGACTTGTAGAATACCGCTTTCTAGAATTGACAAGTCGTCAATATGATAACTTGACCCAGGATTGTCAATGCTGTTGTCGTATTATTGTATTTTGTTGGCAGGAGTGATCTATAACAGAGAGTGCGGACTATCCCTGCCTTCCAAAAAAAAAAAAGTATTTTTTCTCGGGGTTTTAAAATCCTTGACGTGCCTCATCTGAACTTTTTTTTGCCTCTTTCTTTCGTCTCCTACACTTTATTGTTTTTTGTGTTTTTATATCCATGCTGACTTTGGTCCAATTACGTATATACACTACCTCCAAACTTGGGCATCGTTGTTTTACCTCTTTAACACGTTTCCCTTCTTTAAAACATCTTCCCCCTTCCTCTCTTACTCCTTCAACAAGGTAACAAAACAAAAACAAAACAAAACAAAAGAACGTCATACCAGGGATCTAATCGACTTTTTTTTTTTAAAAAAATTTATATATAGATCTTGCCTTCATCTGAAGAATGTGTCTCCATACCGAAAAGCAATCTTGACGTTTTTTACTACTTCCAACAACAACAGGTCAGATGACTCGACAAGTAAACTAAAACAAAAGACTGACAATGCAAAACAAGTCATCAACAAGGTAAGGCAACCTCTCCTTCAAGGTACAGGATATACTCACTTTATATATATATATTAGCTAAAAGATGTTATACCTACCCATGAAAACATTTACACTATTCCCAACATGTTGACCTTCTCCCGACTTGTCTCTGCTCCCTTTATTGGCTATCTTATCACACAACACAATTATGATGTTGCTTTGGGTCTATTTGCTTTGGCGGGATTTACAGATATGGTAATGATTGAAAAATGGGTATGGCTAACCAACTGATTCACTTTTTTTTTTTTTTTTTTTTTTTTTTTTTTTTTTTTTTTTTTTTTTTTTTTTTAAAAAAAAAAAAAAAAATAGCTTGATGGATATATAGCACGACGTTATAATTTGAAAACAGTAGTAGGTAGTATCATTGATCCAGCTGCAGACAAGACTTTGATGACCATCATGACCATCACTTTGGGATTGGAAGGGGTCATACCACGTAAGATATAATAAATGGAGGTTAGTGGCAATGTGATTGCAAACTAAATCTTGATCATTCCCTTGTAGTTCCTTTGGCTGGTGTTATTCTCGGTCGGGATATAGGACTTGTATTGGCAGCCTTTTACTATCGATATATCTCTCTACCTGCTCCGGTAAGATCATGGCTACCTGAAAAAAAAAAATACTCACCTTGCTTTATATATATATATATAGAAAACATTTGTCCGTTATTGGGACTTTTCAATACCTTCAGCAGAAGTACGACCAACCACGATCAGTAAAGTCAATACTGCTCTACAACTCTTATTGATGGGATCCTCTTTAACTGCCATGAGTATGGGTGTACCTTCAGCAGAAATCATGACGTCCATGCAGTAAGTGACTATTATTTGGATATTCTTTGTCTCACTTTATCTTTCTTTCTCTAGTTGGCTTGTAGGAACGACGACGGTTTGGTCAGGAGCAAGTTATATCTACTCAAAAGATGCTGTACGGATCCTGAACCAAGAAAAATAGATTAGTATCCCCCCCCTCCACTGTAACATAATAGTCATTCATACTTGGGCTTTACATTATCACTCTTTTATAAATTGCATCTTTTTATTTATATATCACAAATAAACAATCCGGCTTTTGTGCCGTCTTACTTTTATACAGGTTAAATATGTGTGTAGGTTGATAGACGCATGAAAAAGACCCCACAGTGGATAATCATGAACGTGGCTTGGTATTAGGATTTGAAAAATGACATGCTGAATGGATGCAACTATCTAGTCTATGCCGGCACTCATTGCATAACCATTCAGGCAGAGTTGTGATGGATGCAATGTTTTGTTTTTGAAATCAAATAAGATCTTATCAGATAAAGGGGGGGGGGACAAGTAATCTTTCCCATTCATGCCCCGACTTTTTTTTTTCCATGGTATCCTTTTAGGATATGCATGATTAAACTGGGATTCAGGAACTCCGACAAAATTGCTCCCCCGACTTTTTTGAAATTCTCGGGTTATGTGATGACATGATAACCCCGAGTCCGTGTTCATTTCTTTTCTTGAATCAATGATAAAGTAAAGAATAGTTTCAGTACCTTTATTAGAGTTTTGCACTACATGATTGTTGAAAGGAGGTAACAAAATAAAAACAAGTTCATGAGTGTGCATGTCAACATTGAATAGAGTCTTGTTTGGATTATATCGAGTTGATACGTACAAATAAAAAGCATCTTGTTAACAAAGAAAATACGATAAAGAAACGAAACGAAAAAAAAAAAGTGACGGAGTATAATGAATGTTACAACAAAAAAGTGTTTGTGTGAATGAAAATGCACGAGAATGAAGTGTTGGGAGAATGGATATGCACCTCGTTTGTGCTGATCTACACTATCTTTTCTCATGAACCCGATACCATTGACAAGATAATAAAAAGTACTCGATAGTAGTGTAGATTCAGAATCATGGTCATTTTAGCATTGACAAAGTCATGAATGGAGTCGAATCACAATGAATACTGGGTATATGCGTGTTGCTTGTGATTAACTATATCGAACACCGCCTCCGGCAACCCCTTCTTTTACAGTTACACTTACCCTCATTAGTTCAAGTAGGCCCCCCCCCAAAAATTATTCAGTTCTGAGTATTAAAGCGCCGATTCATTTATTTCCATGTATTTGAAACTCTTTTTTTTTTTTTTTTATTACTTTTCCCTCTTTCTTTTCTCTTTCTTCCCCCCCCCTTACTCGACTAATTGAATCTACAACACGTTCAACTTGTCGATATATATTTATATTTATTTTCTACTTGTTATATCTTTGGTATGTTTATTCCTTCTTCTTCTTCCTCTTTTGCAACTTTACCTCCTACTTCCAACACTGTTAGTTTCCCCACAGAAACACATTACAATAAAGATAACACTGGGAATTATACTACATACGAAACATCTGGCATGACCTTTTTACCTGAACTGGCTTTCTCTAGTTTACTACAAACACAGGTAAGAACTAGTACAAATCAAAACAAAAACAAAAAAGATAAAGGGAATCAGTCACCATTTGATGAGCATGACTTGTGGCACCAACATGAACTTTATTAACCTCTCCGCTCATATTATCTACCATCATTTGGCTTAGTGCAACCTGCCTCAATCTCCTATCATGATCCAGCCCATTCATCATACCTTGGAAAACGCAACCATCACCTATGACACCTTGGGCGAACAACAAAAACAACTGGTCAAGGATGTGTTTTTTTCTCCAGCCATGTCGGCCCATCCTTCTTCGGTGTCTTCATGCACCACATCCTTGGCAACCATGTCATTATCAACAGTGTTCGACGACGACGATAACACCACCACCTTTTCACAAACTGACAAAGAAGACGACCCATGGTTACATAACGACGATTCGACACTTTTCTTTGGTGCTTTGGATTTCGACTTGGAACAAGTCTCCACGACACCATCTTTTGTATTGAAGCGTAAAAGAGAAACTGTCATCAAGAAACATCATCATCCTTGGTCTAATGTTACTTCTCCCAAATCAACGCCTCCCATGTCGCCAAATGAACACTATTGGGATCACTTTGATTCTTCAGGGGAAGATGACTCCTCTTCCGATAATGATTCATCCAGGTATATAAATATAAACGGGACTTGTCAAAAAGAAACTGATTTTATTTTTTTCAAATGTAGGATTGATTATCAAACCATGAAAACGGGTTTCAAGCATATCTCGGTTCAGGACAATGATAATGCATCGGACAATGATTTGTTGTCTTCTTGGGAACCACAATGCATGGTCGACACAAAACACAACACAAAGAAATCATCCAAGGTCGCCAAGAAAATTACCCATTCGATAACCAAGAAAAGGAAGCAGCACAAAAAGGTGAAACTGACTTGCACTCTGACCGAATCACACGATCATTTGCAAAAAGTCGATCCTCGTCCTACTTGCCACCCTACTCTTTATCAAAAACTAACGAGATCAAATGTGGATTGGTGTCGATACTGTGGAACAACAGAAGGAGTTAATTGGCGCCCTGGACCCTGGGGGAAACGTACCTTATGCAAGTAAGTTTTTTTTTAAAAAAAAAAAAAAAAAAAAAAAAAAAAAAAGATAAAGGAGGGTGTTGATGTACTAACTTTATTATAGTAAACATGGATGCGATTATAAAGGATATGGATTTGCATGTAAATTACCTAGACTGGATTTGACAGGGTATGTCCATGAATCCATTCATCATCGGGACCGGCCTGTTCTTCAATTCTACTGCGCTACTTGTCATCGTATGGAATCCTGGGCAACCAATGTACTTGTGCGTTGTGAAGGATGTTACAAATCATATCATCAAAAATGTTACCATGGTCAAAACCAAGTTTTATCGGATGCATTTGTGGCTGGTGATCAACCTTGGTATTGTGATGAACAGTGTCGGGATAATGTCGATCGTCGTCGGGTGGTGGTGGAAATCTCTCGTAAACGGCTGCCTTTGATGTGCGCTCCAAACAAGAATCAAGATGGTCATATCCAATCTTCTTTGACTCACCGAGTCACTAGAGCTGGAAATAATGACTCTGATTCAAAATAGATGGACGCACACACACTCTTCTCTTCTTTTACGTGTACATTTATTCCTTCTTTACATAGTTTTTATATTCTGTTGACTCCCCCTTTCATTTTAACACACACACACATATATATATATATATTAGATTTTTTATTGCCTTTGTATATAAATCCTTTTGTGCCTAATAAAATAAGAATCATTTTACCTTCTTCATGCAGTTTATGCGTCCCTGGTTTCAAACGCCGGCACACAGTACATACGAGTGATTTGGGATTTGCTATGGGCACGTAGGGATTTCGCACGTAGACTTTTTTCAAAGATTGCAGGATTCGAAAAAGGGGATATATCACCAACCATGGTAGAGCCAAATAAAGTAAATAGTCCATAAAATAAAAGAGGATCAATCATTGTAAAATCAATAGATCGACAAAGGATAAAAAGAAGAGAAAAAGAAAGGAGGAATAACAACAATGAAACCTGTAAGTCATGCAATATTTAACTGCCGACATATGTGGGAACTTAGTTTTCCCCTTCACTGACCACCGATTGTTTATCGTTTGCGGATGAGTGTACCCTCATCTAAACCCCTGTTATATTAGTAAATAGTGTAGCTGTTTCCACGTTTGGTGCGAAATCCCTACGTGTCCGTAGCAAATCTCTTAAATTTTGGAGCAAATAGGCGGAATTTTAAAATAGTTATGGCTTCTAATAGAGAGTCTTTGGGTTATTACACATAGTGGAAAGCACCCTAAGGTACTAAAGCAGAGCTTTTGCTCAAGTAGTTGCATCCAAGTGGGACTCATTGATGGTCACATACAGTGGGAAACCATACTTTTCGTATCACAAGATTGCAGTCACCAATGAAAAAGATATATCTGTAATATTGGGTCGAAGCAAATTAAATGATATAAAAGGCTATGTTTTTTTATTAAATAAAATATGATGGGGTTTATATAATTTTTTTGATATGATTCTATAAAGGGTTAAGGGATGGATGTGCAACAGTAAAGGTTACACTTTATGTGTAATGGAAGGGGGAAGAAGATTATGCAAGCGGGTATTTAAATATTCATCTATTCTAAAAACTACCCATTCTACACCATCAATCGTTATTCGGTGCGAGATGTCAAAGTCTTTTGACATAGACCTAAAAAAAAAAAGGGGGGGGGAGGGAAAGGAGGAAGAACAATTAGTCGGAGAATCATTCAAAAAGGATTGTTTTCATTATCTACTTACGAGACTTCGACATTTGCTGCTCCATCGCATCTGTCGGCTCATCGGTATTGAGATCGACGTTAAAGACGCGTCCCTACTTGATGAATACGTCGTAAATGGTAATGCTTTTAGTCAAAGGATTCAGGTTCGAGATAATTATGACTTTATTTTCCCTTTTACTTGCACCACCGTTGTTATTGGTATTGATGCCGTTGCCGTTGTTGCTGTTGTTGTTGCTGTTGCCGGCGGCCGGCGACCATAAAAAAACATACTTCGCGGGAGCATGTTGAGCACTTTTCAAAAAAGAAGTCGAAGAAGAAAATGCATGGGTTTGCCATCTTATATACTCTCTTTTCATTATCGAGTACGCAGTAGTGACACCATTTCGTATGTGGTAGCATATCCAAATAGGACAAGTATACTGATCAAGCTTCATTTGATCGTATATTTTTCTACACGAATGGGAATTTCGTGCTCTGAGAACGGCGATACCTTAATGTCAGCTGATCAAGCTATAAACAACATTGGCAAGTTCTGTTTCAGTTCCATTTGCTGCATGAACAAAAAAAAAAAGAAGCATGAATGTCGGAATTTGAAACTAACACCTGTAATACCGCTTGTTGATGTCTACTTGGTCGATCTAGCAATAGTGAAATACCATTGTCCGATATTAAAACCCTCGGATCCACTAAAAATCAAATCAAGTTTTAACTCTTTAAACACTTATAGCGGCTACGAAAATTTCAACAAAAAAAGCTACAAGAGAAGGTGACATATGAAGAACAGAAAGTAGCTCCGCAGACATTAGCACCGAAATCAAAGCCGTGGCTTCCGAAGCACTCACCACCAATTAAAAAGACAATGATGATGATGATGATCTCACAACAGCAATTCCCTCGGCAGCCTTGGCTCGCCCAAAAGACATTCCTGCGACCATGATCAATCAATTTTGCTCTTTTATCATGAAGTCTCTAAAAACAAACGCCAATGATTATCAGCTGAGCAACAATGCCATATTGGAAGCATTCCCTACGGTGGAGTAGCATGTAATCGGCCCTGTCATCAAAATCTTTGCTTTTTTTTTCGAACAGTTGTTTTTCAAGATATTGGGGAATATGATATTGACAATCACATTATTATCATCTTGCAAATCCTCAATGTCTGTAACACTGTACTCCATGCCACTGGGTATTCCCAGTATATAAAAAAAAAAAAATGGTACGCAGCCCGCCTATGTCAAAACTACCCGCTCTGCACTTGAATACCCATGCTGTCTATAGTTACATCCGAACATCCCCAGATGAAACAAGACAACATGGTGCAATGAAAACGGAAGACAATCAGCCCATCACAAGCTTGGTGAAAGCCGATCAATACAAGGACGGTGTCTTTTCTGATGGTGGCGGTGAAAACATTGTGTTGGGTAAAAGGAACTTCACCTACATATCCGCAAATCTTTTCACTAACTGACATTTTTATTGTCTCCGCCTAATTGCTTCAAAATTAAAGCTGCACCAGTACAGTCAGTATCCACCAAATCATCTTTATTATTAGTTAACCAAATGATAAATAAACAAACAAAATATCACCGACTATATACTAACGGGATGTGGGAAAAACTAAACTAACCAAGGAGACCAGTGAAAAGGGAAACCTAAATCCTTTTTTCTTTTTGTCGCCAAGATTGTTGCCGTTGATGCATAAGAATGTCACCTATGTATCTTGTGCATTGTTCAAACCAAACGCCGAGAGTAGATTTATTTTATGACGATGATTGACAGTAAGGATGTTGGTTTTCGTGCAAGATTGGGTTAGGATGTACTAGGAAGAAGAAAAAGAAGACAAGTAAGTGTGATGATCATTCCAGCTTGATAAGGAACTCACCTTTGCGGCCAAAGTAAGGGCAGTATCACCACTACCTAGTATTATCGATTTTATTTCACGGAGTGGCTTTGTTCATCTGTATATAAAGTAGATATATTAAATAGAATCCTTGGTAGCTTTCAAGATAAGATACCCAGTTTTTAGACTAATCTTGAGAAAATTCACAATGACTGGCCCTATTTACCCATTCCATTGTTATAGTCGTAAAGAAAGAAAAAGAACAAGCTCAAACGCCGACTTTTTCAAAAAAAAAAAAAAAAAAAGTGCAAACTCCGCTTTTGGTACCGGAGTTGTAAATCAAAGATGTTGCATGAACCACCATGTCATAGTCATAAGCAACCATAGTTTTATTTCATGAAAAGTAATAAAAGTACAAAAAAGAAAGAATCAAGTCATATGTGTAGAAAAAGGAAAAAAATACGAAACGAATGTGTGGCGGGTATCAAAATGAAACATGAACGTAAAAAAGGGGGTATCAAGAGAAAATCATAAGCCTAGATCAACACGATGATAAAGAACAAAATCATTCACATGTCTATCATCCACCCAGCATTGATATTGAATCAGTTTCAAAAAAGCTCGTTCCATTTGATCGATTTCATGTAGATAAAACAATCCATCACATAGTTCGTATAAAAGTTGATTTGTTACTGTGCTTGTTGACCATGTCGTGCCCTGTAAGAATTTAGATGCGATCAAAAGGGATCCCAATAACAAACGATGGCTTGTATCTAATTAAAAAAAAAAAAGAGAGAGAGCTTAGTACATTTACAAATGAGGTTGTTGAGATTCATACCATTGTTGCCAACAGCGTTCTTGGGCAAGTATGATTTGGCACGATCGAGGTAAATTAATGCAACAAGTGCTGTGCGGACATTGATTTCCGCTGTAAAGGTGATTTTTTGAATGAAATAGACAAGTTCAGGTAAAGGACGGATGGATGGTAAGGATCGCTTCTGTTTGATGGGAAGAAGATCACAAAGTGTGATGGCAATAAAGTCTATGTGAGAGCGGAGAGAGAAAAATACGGTTAAACAGAGTTTAATATATGTATGCATTATGTACCAATAAGTATCGATGGTAATCGTCGACAAGTTGTTTTGTGTGATGATGATGTAGTGGATGCAGATGCAACTAGAATTGGATTGTTGCTACAAGACAGTGGTAATAATGATGGGGTATGATGAAGCATTGGGAAAGAAGAAGAAGAAGAAAAAGAGATGAGGAATCAATGAAAGGGGGGAAAAAAGGAACCATGTTGCTTTTTTATCCTTCCAAGGAGACAAGTAAGGAACGATCCCGAAACACGCGATAACCATCATGATTACACTTTTGTACTCACCGGGTAAGCCTAATATGGTAATACGATAGCAGCAATCTGCCAAAACATCTAAACAGAATGTTTCCCACAGGGTCAAAAAATGGGAATACTTTTCATATCGGCTTTTCCTTTAAAGTCAATAACTTTCTTTGTATGTATGTGGATAAAAAAGACTTTTTATTGTAAATAATAAGGTCATCAATGGAAATAAATAAACAAATTAACTACAGTTAAAGTAATACTAGTGACAATAAAAGATTTATCCTATTTGTCTACGTAAACCATGATGGTGGGGATGGTGATGTTGTTGATGGTTTTTCCTGTGCTGATTCCGTTCTTCCAAAAGGGCTTCAAATTTCTGTTGTACATTGGCATCGTATGTTTTCTGCAAGAAGGGTGCCAAGTGGAAAGTGGAAGTTTGTTGAAGATCGTCATCATGCCTATTAGTTGCCGTAGTATTCCGTTTCGTCATGATGGGTAAATGATGGCAGATAACTTCTACTTTTTCCCATGCTTCGGCAGCTGTGGATGGATGATGTGCCTTTGGACTTTGATCAATCAAGGCACCGCTAAAGAGCAATTGAATTTCTTCAAACGTTTTCCCCTTTTTTAAAAGAAGTCCAGTGAATCATTTGCATGTTTTACTTCTTTTTTTTTACTTACCTTTGTTTCAGGATAAAAGCCACGGACAATAAACACCATCAAGGTACAAAGACAGGCAAAGAGAGCATAGGTACGCCAACCTAGATAACGGAATAACAATGGTGCCACCTGAGAGATCAAGATGGAAAAGGCAAACATGGATCCAGTTGTCACCCCCATTGCTTTGGCACGAATCAGCTGACTGAATATCTCCGCAGGATAGATCCACGCCATGGCACCCCATGACAGAGCAAAACATATCAAAAAGAGACATAGTCCGACAAGGATACACAAGGTGGCCATATCATTGACCAAATAAACAGAGACTTCCAAAGTGGATCCGGGGTATAATGGTCGGCTGCTTGGTTCCGTATGATCATTGTTGATGCCTAAAATAGTCGCTATCACCGCCATACACAAAGCCATGCTTATCGCACCAGTCATAAGAATGAGTCGTCGATCCCATCGGTCAATCTAAATCAGAATGGTGTTCGTTATAGCTGTGTTTTAAATTTAATACCCCCCTTTTTTTTTGTTGGACCTACGTAAAAGAAGACAGGTATAGTTGCCACCATATTGACGACTCCACTGACACCATTGCCTATGCTTACAAAAAAAAAAAAAAAGATGCATTAAAACATACATTCTGCCATTGTGTGTGTATGTGTATCCATAAACCAAGTTCTTTTACCAAACAAAACGGAGCTGATTTGTGTCAGTCCCATTGATTCCAGAACGTGAGGCAAATAGAACCTAACAAAGTCAGTTGGTTAGTTAGTCCCCTATCGATGATGATTAGTGTAGACTTACAAAAGTGCATTTATTCCAGTAAATTGGGTCATGATGTGTAAACCCATACCAAGCAAAATCCTTTTACGGTAATTGTCGGTTCCTTTTGTAAGCAGAGCTGAATAAGATTTTGATGCGCATTGTCGTTCAAAGGTGACATCCTGCAAAATACCCAGGTATTCCATTTCCAATGTGTCTGGTATATCATAAAAGCTGTTACTGGTGAGAGAATCCATATCGCCTGATGGATTGTTTTTGATTACCAAAGCAGGTAAAATAATAGGATTGGGTTTCATGCCATTCATAATTGGTTGGTGCGTTGATAAGGATGACATGGTGGTTGAACTAGTGCCGGTACGTTGTCGTTGTTGTTGCTGCTGTTGTTGTTGATATCCCTTCATGCGTAACCCTGACAATATCACGTCCGCCTCTTCTTTCCGGCCACGGTAAATGAGCCACCGAGGACTTTCGGGAATACACCAACGAAGACCTAAAAGCATGAGAGCAGCTGGACCAATTTGTACACCAAGAGGGATTTGCCACGAAAGGTGCCGAGGGAGCTCAAAAGTGGCATAACCAATCCAAAAAGCCATACAGAATCCGAGAGTCACACCGAATTGATACAGAGTAATGAGCCGACCACGATGTTCACTACGTGCTATTTCACTTTGGTCTATATCAAAACCCAAATGTCAGTTTTTCATGCCTTGTTTTATTGTCACTACTTACATAAAGGCACCAAAAAACTAAAGATTCTATATGGAAGAATATGATATGTGTCATTAGATTGCACATGATAATGTTGACTTACCCAACTGAAGTACCCGTGATGATTCTACCGATCATTAATGTCGCGTATTGCCGGCCAGTCAATTGAAGGACGGTGCCCAAAAGATGAAGCCCAGCACCGACCAAGAAGGATCGTTTTCGTCCAATGGTGTCAGCAATAGGACCAGATAACTATAAAAGAGAAGAATAGAGATTTGGTAAATGACATGTAAAGTATAAATAATCTATTGACTTACCACAGCAGCCACACAGGATGCTGCCATAGGTACCGAGACTATTGCCGCCGATTTTGCAGGATCATCCAAAAAGAAGGTTGCTTGGAAATCGCTCATTATCAAACAAGCCGATATCGTGCCGTTGTCGTAACTAGTAAAGCAATATACAACAAAAAGAGAGAGAGCAAGTTTGTGAATGAGATCATATTGACATGTTTTCGTTATTAGCTTACCCATACTATAAGTATCCCCGTATTGATAGAAGAAAAAAGTTAGTCATCTTTACTTGGTTTATGTCGTTTTTTTTGTTATTACCAAAAAACCACCAATGGCTACAAAACTAGTGAATAAAGATGTTAGCAAAACATGGTTCCATGGTGAAAGAGATGTGTTCATGTTTTTACCTGCAGATCGAGTATAATTTCCAGTAAGGTGGGAATGGAATTGAGAGCATCTAGCTCTAGCTCATCGGGTAGACAATGGTAAAATAATCAGATAAGCGTTCCTTTGAGAAGAAAAGGAAGAAAAAAGAAAAAAAAAAAAAAAAAAGGAGGGAAGCACTTTTTTTACCTCAAAGCATTGTCGGCGTTTGAAATCTATCCTCGATTCCAAATTGACTAAAACAATGACATAAAGACTATTATTACCTATGATGATTAAAGCGCATGACCAAGAGGTAAACGAAGAACAAAATTACTATCTTCATTTCAAAGTGTCAAATAAGTAGTAAAGTGATCATGACAAAATAAATTTTAAGCTTTATTGATACCATTATAACGAATTGACTATGCTAAAAGGGATGACTATTGTAAAGTAGGTGTTCAAGTGCAGGGATGATGACAATCTCAAAGGCCAAAGAGGTTTCCCAGATCCACCGACATGATCTATCCACGATTCCCTCCACTACCCACCTTCTGAATATGAACAAAAGCCAATACAAGCAATTGTCATATTCAAATGATATAGTAGAAAGAGTAACAAAAAAACCGTAAACTTGACACATCCGAAAAGATCATGGAGACCGAATGGTAACCAGTAGACCTATTTAAGAGCAAAAAAAGCATGTGAGTATACAAGTCTTTATACCTTTTTCCCGATTTTGTATGTAAACAGTGTGTGTATACAAATCAGGTAATGATGTGGAATTGTCTATCTCATTGTACCCTCTTGGCACTCTGAAGTAGCAAATATATAACAAATCATCATCTTGTATACACACACACACATATATATATATATATATATTCATTACATCCTTTCATCAAGATATTTACCTTTTTTTTTTTTTTATCATATGATTTGACCCAAATCACATAGAAAGAGAGACAACTTGTTTAAAACCCTATATCATTTAAAAGATGAAACAAGAATGAGTATTTCGATAATGCTTAATACATTACATATAGATGAGGTTGACATGGATCAGATATTACATTGGTGTATGTTAATCTCATAAGCCCTCCTGACTTCTGAAGTAGCAAATATATAGTTGATCATCACGGTCATGTCAAACCTCATCCTATCTTTATGCTTTTCTTTTACCTTAATATGTTTATCCCAGCGGTTACAGATCATACACACAAGTGACTTGACCCATCCCTAGACTAACCCTTACCTATAGGTAGAATGAGCATGTTACAGTAGTTGAATGCCTATTGAGTAAAGATTAAAAAGATATATTAGTGAAACCCAATTCATCCATCCGTCCATCCATCCATCCACCTATCCATCCATTTATTTCTGATTCATATATCCAACATACCTTCAAGAGATTTCAACCAAGCAAAAGAAAAGAGTTTGAAGAAAAATGTCAAGAGGGGGTTGTCATTTATACGAAGAAATAAATTTCTTGCCGGGGTTTGAAAATGACAGTAACAGCAGGTCGGGGTTTACGATTTCCCATGCAAGTACCTGTCAGAAAAAAAAAGGGGAATACTATTAATGCATTGTTACATTAGAAAGTTTTATAAAAGACGATCCGGTCATATGAAAAAGATGGATCTGTTTGTAATACAATCGACCATCGCCTTCTTTATATAGACCTATGTTTTTTGTATGTATACAAAAAACATAATAGATGGATATGTTTCTTTTTTATTGATAAGAATAGGATTACTATTTATAACAAAAAAAGCCATAGAGAGCTTTTTTTTTTTTAACACGGAAAAGATATGAATAACAAAAAGGAGGGAAAAAATATACACTACAGAGACAAAGGGAATATACAATAATGGGAATGGATGGGATTAGCTTTTTTCGGTCCAATTAGCAGGCTGGACTCGCTTGCTCATAGCAGAGGGTTTGGTGATCGTTGTTTTTCGGGTACAAGGAGGTTTTGGATAATAAGCCGTTTCAGGTTTAGATACGTGTTTGTTGTATTCCGACGGCAAGACAATACCTGCCCGAGATTTCTTTTCGATATCAGTCTCTTGATCTTGATACACATGAATCAGATGGGTTCCTTGTCCTTTGGGTACTCGGCGAGCAATCCCTTGTTGATCAAAAACTACTTCATGAATAGTACCCTAAAGAAAAAGAAAAAAGCAAATGAGTTTGGGGTATATGTAATGCACCACTTACTTCTTCAGTGGAAACACAGCAGCCCATTTGGTTTTGATTGTTATATAGAGGTGGTAAAATGAAGAAGAAGAAAAGAAATAAAAGGAGAATGACCAAGCCCATTATATAAGAATCATTGTTTTGAAAATAAGCATCTTTATCCCAAAAGAGTGCCCCGAGATGCGCATGATGTTTCTATTTTTAACTTTTTTTAGTGCTCCAGTCTTCGAATTCAAATCCCGACTCGACTATTTTCATTTCATAGGCCGATCCCCCATCATGGCACTAACTAGCACTTTTGTAGTTCGTTTTTAGTTTACTGTTTTTCATCATTAGGGTGTTGGACAGATGTTGAAAAAAAAAAAAGGGAGGTAGAGAAGTGGTCTATAAAGTCACATGTTTACATAAATGTATCATATCATAAAATACAAGTATTTGTATTTGACTGAGCGCAGGGTGAATGGGCGATATATAAATATCATGCATTATTTGCTGACACTGTTTAACTTTGCAATTAGCTAAACTTGGCATATATATATATATATCTGATTGTTTCTCCAATTCATCAATATCTTATTATTATATATTGAGGAAACAGGTTTTCCAAATGACTTGATAACGTTTGAAAACATGGGGTGGTTCCTGGTTTTTAAACCCCGGTCCCCTTTTTTGAAAAGAACCTTTGAATCTATCTTTTTAACTCCATATCATATCTGTAGATACATGGAGGGATAAATGATGCATGATCGAGTAAAGTTCTGGTATGCAAACCAACCAATAATTGTTAGACCTGAGGACGCCATGCCCCTGTTATGATCCATAAACAACACCTTCCTTTTTCGTCCATCTGTGAGCGATTAAACTTTGTGATGATCCTATTTCCAATACATATATGATGTGAGTAGAACATAAGCAAAAAGAATGTAAATACAATATGATCTTTATCAACATGTTAAGAGTTTGAGGAGTCGGGACCTGAAATTGTTTTTGCATTATATTTGAGACATTAATCATCAATATCGATTGTCAATGTATTTTTTTATTAGGTGAGAGAAGATAGAAGAGGTATGAATGTATTTATAAAAAGACAAATGTGTATATACGTATGATAAAAACCATGTCAGTTTCTTTTGACAAATAAACAAAGATCAATACAATGTAAAGATTATATGTAACTATACTAAATGACCTTGAGTAAGGAAGTGAGACCAACCAGCATGACACCAAGGAAGAAGAAGAGGACAACATAATTATGATGGATATCAACTTTGATAGCTTGTGGTAACATACTCTATTCCGCCCACAAAAAAAAAAAAAAAATAAAAAAAAAGAAGAGTTAGTAAATATAGACACGGCTTTCTTTGTTTCCTTTGTTACCTGTATGGTGATAAATGACATCATGCCGCTGATAACTCCAAAGGTGACACCAAATAAGACATCTTCCTGATCCTTTGTTACTGATCTAAAGGCCCATAATCCTATTAAAGCACCCAAAGGTTGTGAGAGACCGCCCATCAGAGATGCACACACAAATGCATTCATTCGAGATCCAGTTGCGTAATAGATCGGTAATGCCATCATGAATCCTTCGGTCAGATTGTGAATGGACATGGCAGCAGCTACACTGATACCCAAGGAAGAAGAAGCTTGACTAGATATAAACATGATCAGACCCTCTATTAGATCAAATAATACAGTGAGTAATCCTTTGCAACCATCTATTTTCCTCTTTTACCTGGGAATTTGTGGACACAGATAGCTACAGCTGTTTGAATCCCAATACTCCAGAAATGTTCCTTCTCCTGATCCAAATCAATATGGTCGCCATTTCCGTGCGTATTGTTGCTAGTTGAATGATGATCATGTTGATGATGATCATGCAAAGGTCGTTGATCTTCGAGATCGTGGTGGTGTTCGTGGAACCGGAAATGGGCATTGGGAAGGACAGTCGATCCGTAATCCATGGTCGATTGTATCAGTTTCTGTTGTTCCCCTTGTCGGTCTATAGAAGGAATCATGGTGGGTGAGAATGAGGTCGAGGTGGATAAGTCTCGTTCGTGTTGTGTAGGTGAAGTGGAGCCGCAGGAATGAATGGCTTGTGGTGTACACCAGTGAATAATACGAGACAAACATAGTGTTAGACTGGCACCGACAAGAAACCAGCCGTAGGCTTTTGGTGTAGAATGAAGTCGAGCTTGTGATTCTGGTAAAAGGACGGCGAGTGATGAGATTAAGAGTACTCCGGATGCCAAGGCCATGGACGATGCGAGAAAGGCTCGACTGGTCAAGATGGAGCCTTGTTGTCTTGGCCATACTTTGTCAATAAACACAATCGATGCTTGAGATATATATATATATATATAAAGTTAGTTGGTTGTTTACAGTCGTTTTTATCTTTAGCTGAGGGAGCTTACCTCCAACGACACAGGCTGCGCTTGAGATGGACACCATCGCCCAACCTTCAGTATTTCCGGTACTAGTTTCCAATATCATAATCAAGTAACAAGGTATAGTACTAAAAGAGAGAGAATGACAATAAAGTTAAAACAATGGTAGCTAATTAATAGGTGAAGAAGAAGGGGATAAGAGAAACAGAAGAGAGAATAGATCTAAAGGAAAGAATGGAAAGACCAAATTGGAGACCAGACGGGGGAGCTATATAATCATGGTTCTCCATCCATTTTACGGGCAAGTCACAAAAATTTTTGGGCAGAGCAAAAATTTCAGATCACCTGAAGCACGCATAAAAAGGGAAAAAGGAAAAAAAAAAAAAAGACATGTACTATGTATATGAACTCTACTTTTTATTTTTAGTGGAGATGGGGAAATAGGAGTAAAAGATAATATACAAAGTCAGGATATCCCCTCTCACTCATTCTCTGCGTAAAGGCTCTGAAAAGATGGGACACTTGAGCAAATACACCATTCTGTCTCGTCCCTGCATATAATAACCGGAATAGTCTATAAATCATGCCCTTACTACCCAAATCAGTTGACTATCTAATGTTTTATTTCCCCTTGTCAAGGTGACACCAATAGTTTAACCGTACTCTGCCGCCCAAAATAATTCATGCATATTTAAACACCGTCAATAGGAGGACTGGAATAGACTGGGATGATGTATGACGGGAGGATAAGGTGGCCATAATGGAGGAGCATAAGATAGTGGTGGATGCGGATAAGCAGGATAAATTGCTGGATAAACGTAATGCGGTAACCCAGGCATAGGATAAGGTGTGACAGAAGGTGGACTGGTGGGGACCATGATGGTGCCTTTATCAGGGACAGTGATTGTTCTGACATTATCATTAGTATACCACAATGTGCTTCTGGGACGAGCCATTGTTGGTGGCAAGGCAAGTAAATTCCCCATACTATACACTACTATAGGATTAAATATAACAAAAAGACAAAAAAAAAAAATGGTAAAAAGAAAAGTATGTTTTTTTTTGTTCAAAGAATATGAAGAGGTCAAAATGTGATCCCATGGTTCTATATACTAAATAACACAACCTCCCTATATTCGATTAATAATATACCCCTACAAACATTAGCCCAATTGGTTCTTCATCCAGCCAATGATTCCATCCACAATATCCTTGTTTTCTTCATCAATGAGACCAGGTATGTCGGTATGAATCTTGTCGATAGCTTCTTGACCAGCAAATTCAGAATAACGGCATCCTTTCAAAGCGACAGATAAAGCAGAGACCACCGTGATTGGATGAGCACTACCAGCATCCGTTGTCATCTCCGCCTCGGTGATCAACCCGTGCCTTGATCGTAGGAATAGATTCTTCAAGGAGATAAAGAGAGAGAGAGAGAGAGAGAGAGAAATATGCGAGTTGAGAGAATGACTTTTTTTTTTTTATTGGTTATAGACTTACCACATGACCCCAATCGAATTCATTATCCAATGTATGAGTGAATTCAGGTGTTTGACCATATATCCAATCCCAAGTACACAGTTCTTGTCTTGTCTTTTCTACTTGTTCCGGTAATTCATATATGGTTTCTTCGTCAATGATGGTTGGTCGTATGTGGATGCCTTTATTGTAATCCTTCTCGAATTCCGTCAGTATCGATTCACAGAATTGTTGATGATCCACTGTATAAGAGTATTCCCGTAGGTTGGTGACAGGTGATGGTACGGATTCAACCCCTTTAGATTGTAGACCTGTCTATATCAAAATTAGAAGAGTGAGTTGCTTCCTTCTATATATAATGTTCATTTTATTATATTTTACCTTGTTCATGTATTTCTTTGATAGACAACCTTTCAAGTAAGAAGTGTTGGCATCAACAAGCATTGTACCATGATGATAAGCCCTGGTGCTGATGATTTTGTAGGCGCTTCCAGATACTTTATGATTGTCCACCACGATATCATGTCGATCATTCACACTTGCAGGAATATCTAATTGAAGCAGGGCCCGAGATACTAATTCAGCATTAGCTTTTCGAGAGAAAGCTTCCCTGGGCATAAAGATGGTATAGATGGAGTTGCCCATATCCTAACCCATAAAAGAAGAAGATTAGTATTGCCTCCCATCCTATTTTTATTGATCCAACTTACATGATACACAGTACCACCACCTGACTGTCTTCGTACCAATGGAATGTTGTTGCTTTTCATAAACCGGAGGTTGCATTCTTGAAAAGGGTTCTGGTTCCGTCCAATCACCACACAATTACGATTACGCCATAAGAAGAGAATATATCGTTTTGGATCAGTATTGCGAAGCAACCATTCTTCAATAGCAAGGTTGGTATAAGGATCATGTATATGGGAGATATAACAGTCGACATTATTGGTTGGTGGTACCTCTGAGATTGTACTTGTCGAGGAGTGTTGTCGTGTTGAGTATAAAGATAATCGTCCAAATGGTTGTTGTTTACGCATCAGTGAAAGTAGGTATCTTTTATAAAATGCCATGAAATCGAGATGTTGATAAGGATGGTGATGATAAAAAAGAGAGAGAAAAAAAGAAAAAAGAAAAGAAAGTGAGTCTTCTGTTTAAGAGTCGGACAAGGAAAATGACACTTACTTTTTTTATGTTGTCCTTGATTTTGGCAAAGTAGAGCTTTTGGTAGACAAGTTTATCGTTTTAAGAGTGTGTATTTAAATAAAAAGGCAGGCATTCATGCGATAAAACGTAAGAACCTTTTTAGAGTGTGTGATTTAAGGAGAGACACGGGCTTTTTTTTCCCACCCTGCCCATGGCGGGATTTCAAATTGTTGAGGATAAAAAATATCCATTTCCCGTTGTCGCCTCTTCCTCTTCCTCGTTTGACATGCCTCCAAAGGAATCCTTCCTTCCACGAACTGAATGGCCTTTTGAAGAAGTGCTATCTGATGAACATACTAGATCACTGGAACTCACTCAAGTCTATGTGACTCGGGTAGAACCGAAATATACCAATCAATTGCTCAAGTAAGTAACACATCAACTCTTTGGATCTGTTATTAATCTTCTTCACTTGAATAGATTTATACAGAACCACTTGCCTCCATTAGAACATTTAGAACACTGCAAAAGAATCAAAAGGGTGACTTCACCAGATACAAGTAAGTACAATCAATCTATCCAACTTGGCAACTAACAATAATATCTATCTAACTATATATATATATATATCTCGAGACGAACTTACTTTGACGACCATTCTCTGTCTCTGTGACCATGTGAATCTGGACGATCTGAAACAACTGGCCCAGCAACACGACATACATATTGATCCTCAACCACTTGGTGTACCACATTATCCACCCAAAAACAAGACTCAGTTTACAGAATGGAATTCGATCTGGCCAGTCAACTACCGAGAAGATCCCCGACAGGACCCAAAATGGACACGCCAGGATGTGGATCTAGTACAAGATCATATGCTACAATTGATGACGATGACAACAAGGGAAAAAGGTGGATTGGATGTGTTTGCACGTATTGTTGATCCGAAAACGAATACTGTCTTGGCTCAAGCATCGGATTCCAGGCATCTTGGTCATCCACTTCATCATGCGGTTATGAATTGTATCGATCTGATTGCTAGTAATGAACGACAAAATAAAGGGTCCAAAAGGAAGCAACAGGACGACGAGACTCTGGCCTATCTCTGTAGTGGGTATGATGCTTATGTGACTCATGAACCTTGTGCAATGTAAGTTGAATGAATGTATATATAAAAAGAGAGAGATGGATGTAACTCACTCTTTGTCTGCTTTTATTTTAAGGTGTGCAATGGCTCTTGTCCATTCAAGAATTGCTCGAGTGTTTTATAGTGTGCCTACTGAAACTGGTTGTCTTGGTACGGTTTACAAAATCCATTCACACTCAAGTCTCAATCATCATTACAAGGCATTCAAGAATCTGTTGCTTGATGATCCATTACGGACACCCTTTTTAAACTTTCCCAATCCTTTAGATGCTTAGATTTATGATTTGTATACGTCCTCTTCATACAGTAGAATTAGACCCCCTCCCACTACATATAGTTTTATATCTCTCATCTCACATATATATAATGAACTTGATAAAATAGTAAAGTAAATTAATTGAATGGGTATATTTTTGTTAATACACAAACATGATCCCCTTTTGTAATGATTCAACTCTTCATGTGGTAGGATTCACAAATGTGTAATGGGATTTGTAATCAAGTATGAAATAAAGTATTGACTCTACACGGAATTCAAATCATGATTACGGTTGTCAAGAGCCTGCCCAGTTTAAAGACTTGACATACATAAGAAGCCGATTATCGACATCGGGACGTTAATTCTGTGAAATTTATGCAGGGGAACCCCAAGCGGGATTCCAATTTCGTGAATACTATGCAGATGATGCTCAAAGTAATTGGTTAATCAGAGATTCTATTTTATTTTAAATGAATTAAAAATCAAGCTAATAAAACTATAAAACTAGGGGCAATAAACTAAATATTACTATGTAGGTAGAATCAGTTCCAGATCTATGAAAAAAAAAAGAGGTCAATAGAGTACTTTTCATCCACAACAGCCCTCACCTTCAAAGTAGAATCCCAACTACCAGTGCAAAGTGCCAAACCATCACTGGCTACACCCAAACAGGAGACACGATTATCATGCCCCATCAGCGTCGCCACCCGTTCACTCTTCAGCGCATCCCATACTAGACAGTTATAATCATCATACCCAGCAAACAGCAATCGACCCGAGGAAGAAAAGGCGATGGAAGTGATGCCACTGAGAATCGAATCGTCCGAGTACACCCCGAGTTCACAATCCGCACGTAAATCAAATAGCCGGCAACTTGCATCATCCGAGCCCGTCGCAAATGCATGACCATTAGGGAAGAATTGCACCGAGTTGATATCCAAGTCATGACCAGTAAATGTTTGTACACATTGACTAGTACGAATATCCCATACTTTAGCAGTTGCATCACAAGCACCAGTGACAAATAGATGAGGAGAAGGACCAAGTGAGAGACTAGATAAAAAGCAAGTGAATGCCCATTTTTTTTTTCGTCTGTCTGTTTGTTTCTTTACCCACTTACCCTCTTTTTCTTACCTCATCACATCACTACCATGATCCAAGAATTCTTCAATCTTGACCCCAGCATCAATATCCCAAAGCATACAAGACATGTCACCAGAAGCAGATAGGATTTGACGATCGTTGATGAATCGACAACAACTAAGGTAACCAGTATGAGCAGACAATTCACGAGCAGGTCGTACAGGCCCATCTCTAGTCTTGAGGTTGTAAATCGAGCAGATATTGTCCAAACCACCACAGGCCACAAAGTCCCCTGAAGGTGAGTAGGCGCAAGTCATAACCCAAGAGGATCGTAAAGGAATCGCATGAACCTTGTTGGAAGTATAGGCATCCCAGACAATCAGCTTTCCGTCTTGTGAGGCAGATACCAAGTGTCGTTTGTCGTTGGACCAATGCATAGAGTAGATCTTCGCCAAGTGTCCTTTCAAAGTCCGCCGGGTCTTCAATGTCATCCTCGGTAATGAGTCCACCTCCTTGGCCATGTCTTTTACTAGGAGAAAAAGACATTGAGTTTGCTTTCCATTTTTTTTTTTTATTATATTTTATTATGTGTGCGTTAGACTTACGTGTGGTATCAGTCAAGGCTTCTCTTCGTTGCTTGATCCTTTCCTTGAGAGTGTCGCCTTGACGTTTTGCAGCAGCGATCCGAAGATCCATTTGAGCTTCATCGTTCATTGGTGGTTAGCTAGAGAGTAAAGTAAATAAGAAGAGGAATAAGGAAGAAAGATATAAAAAGTAAGAGTAAGGTTAAAAAAAGGAGTCAGGTTAAAAAGAGAGACGGGAGGTTAAATCCAAGTGTCTTATCATATTGGGTTCTCCTTACCTTTGTTGGAGAAGATCGATTGACAAATCCCATTGACAGATTCTTGATCTGTTGCAGCCTATATATATATATATATATATGAGAGAGTCCCCCCCACCCACACCCCACACAGACAAAAGATCATGTTCAACAAAAAGGATAAACTTTTTCTTTTTTTTTATTGATGTCGAGTTACAAAGACAATATAAACCATACTAGAATCGAGTTTACAAGAGAGTTTCGTAAGGGATAGCAGTGATGGTTTGAGGGACATTATCAGCAGTGGAGACATGACGAGCGTTACGAGGTTGGACAGGGATACGCTTGAGGTTGACCTTGACTAGAAGTTACATAACAATAAATTCAAGTTAGTCAAAATGTATATATGTATATACCACGATCCCACCAAAATCACTACTTACCACCAGCAGCACGAGCATCAATCTTCTTTTGAGCATTTTCCTTGACACGATCCAAGAATTCTTGACGACACTTGGAGTGCTTGACATGTTCGATACGGAGGTTCACACGCTTTTCCATGTAACGGCTACCGACCTTCTTGTAGATGATCACACCGACAGCAGACTTGGTGACGTTGTAGACAACACCAGTACGACTAGATTAGATTTATATATATATATATATAAGAGGATGAGTATAAAGTATGTATTCCCCCCTTCATTTTTTTTGAGACTTACCCGTGGTAGAACTTGTGAGGCATACCCTTTTGGACAGCAGCGTTGGCCTTGATATCAACAATGTCTCCAACCTTGTAGGTCTTCAAGTAGGTGGACAAAGGAATGGCACCATGTTCGCGGAAGTTGCGCGAGAACATGTGGCGGGTGCGAGCACGAACTATATAATAAAGACAATGTTGGAGTGAGTAACAATGATAAAGTGATCATTATATAAACGAGTGATGATACGTACGACCGAAGGAGTGAGGCATTCTATCAAAAAAAAAAAAAAAAAAAAAAAAAAAAAAAAAAAAAGAGATCAAGTTAGTACACTTGTATTCACCCATTCACAATAAAACAACAATTGAAGCAATCGAATCGGTTACATTCCATATCGTTTTAGTCGTGATGAGTAGCAAAAGAGAGGATTATTGACTTTTGTATGCATCCATCTTTACCTGACGAGTCTATAATGTGGAAAAGAGAAGGAACCGCAAAAAAGTTTTTTTGGAAGGAACCTTTTTTTCACGACGGTTGGGACCTAGTGGCTTGGACAGCTAGCCAATAGACATCCATCGAGAAAAATTTTCGTCGGGATGTGAATTTCTCCCTATATCTTTTTTTTTGTTTTTCCTCTTCCCTCCCTCTTCCTTCTTTCTCTTCCTCTTACTAATTACATCATGACTGGTGCTTCTCGTACTTACAGCAAGACCTACAAGGTGCCCAAGCGTCCCTTTGAATCCGCTCGTTTGGATCAAGAATTGAAATTGGTTGGTGAATATGGTCTCAAGAACAAGAAGGAAGTCTGGCGTGTGGGATTGACTTTGTCCAAGATCCGTCGTGCTGCTCGTGAACTTTTGACTTTGGATGAAAAGGACCCCAAGCGTCTCTTTGAAGGTAACGCCTTGATTCGCCGTCTAGTCCGTATCGGTGTTTTGACCGAAGATCGTATGAAGCTCGATTACGTTTTGGGTCTCAAGATTGAAGATTTCTTGGAACGTCGTCTTCAAACTCAAGTCTTCAAGTCTGGTCTCGCCAAGTCTATCCATCATGCCCGTGTCTTAATCCGTCAACGTCACATCCGTGTTGGTAAGCAAATCGTCAATGTGCCTTCCTTTGTCGTCCGTTTGGAATCTCAAAAGCATATCGATTTTGCCTTGACTTCTCCCTATGGTGGTGGTCGTGCTGGTCGTTGCAAGAGAAAGCGGGCTGCTGCTGCCGCTGGTGGTGATGATGCCGAAGATGACGAAGAATAGATGTTGGTCTCTGGTCTACCTGGTGTGGTCTCTCTCTCTGATGTTGTTATGAACCTTTGCATTCTTATCATATAATAAAAACTTTATGTTTTTTTATTATCGTATGCAAAGCACCTGTGCTTAGGCGCAGTATCATCTCAACTTGGGCATGCAATAATGTTTGCGGTTTGTGTGCTTATTGTGCTGATGATGGGTTATCTGTTTGTGCTGGTGGTGGATTGTTGTGTTGCGGTGGTGATGATGGGTTGTCTTTTGTGAGGGTGAACGTTATATAGGGGGGAAATGTAGGTCTTGTCTTTTTTTTTTTTTTAACTAGGTGCTCTCGATCAAGATCTAATCACACTGATTGTCTTTAGTATTAGATTAGTAGTAGTATCAGTTAACAATCTTGTAGAATAATAAAAATGGTCATCTATTGTCTTACATAACTTGCAGAATTATGTGTGTCTGTATACAATATTTTAGGTGCCTGTTTTTACAGTACTCTGTTGAAAACTGTACCGCCCTTGTGTCCAAAATGATCCACTAGCTTCGGGATGGTATCCCGAGCATGATTTGCCTACTGGACCTCAATTCAAAGAAATACAACTTTGAGATCCCACCGCCCTTGTAACTGGCGCCAGGATCAATACTCACCATACTTATATGGACGTATTATGATGCAAGGCATTTCAGTTACCCATATACCAATAGGCATCAAAAGATCCAGAAAAAAAGCTTGAAGTCCAGATTTTTCAACCAAAAATGGAAAAGGATCAAGTCAGATATACCCCCTGAAAGAAAACGGAAGATAAAAGTGTTCTAAAAAGATATGAACATACCAAAATCAATCGGTGAGCCAATGAAATCAAATTCTATTTGGGACATGGTGATAAGGAAATGAGGAATAAGGGGCGTAAGTAATACAGTAAGTAGAAGGGTCATAAAAAAATGCACAGGTTTACAGTAAGTCTACACTGCTAGGACCCTTTATAGGTTCAGGTTTCCAATTTTGGAATAAAAATCTTGCCTTGGTTTGTCGATTGGATTTACATAAAATCCTACAAGTTTGTCGATTTCTAATGATAATCATGAAAAGTTAAGATTGAAGAAGAAAAGAAAAAAAACGAGATGTTTGTAACCTTCTTCTTTCTTTGATTTTTTTGGTAATCCAGGGCACCTCTAGTTTCTTAGAGCATCTCTAACGGTGATATTCAATTTGGGTTTACGTTTGATTGAATAAGCGCTGATAAAAAAAAAACTTCCTTCAACGGTTACCTTGGTGACATTCGATTGATTGTGCATCTTTTGTTCGCCGCCCCTTGCCATTGATCGGTGGAAATTTTTCAAACACAATCATTCAATGTAAACTGTTGGAGTCACCCATAAAACTTTATTGAAATTCCGGTTGTCTAATTTTAATATTCAATCGATTGTTTTCAGAAGGTAACCATTGGGAGTTACTCTATCATTGGAGATGCTCTTAGCATTCCAGGGGCATAAATGAGTCAATAAGTGGGATCAATTCAAGTTCAACCACAGATATTGGCCTCTTCTCCTTCTTTAATGATCTCCCCTCTACTACACAATACAATAAACAAACAGAAAAATCTCTTGCTCTTCCAATGGAAAAAGTGGATCCTATCAACATGCACTTGGTAATCAATGATTTGAATACTTAACGAATCCAGGTGATATCAAAGGTGCCAACAGCAGGAAACGCTATCACTCAAATACAACAAGCAATTGGAGGGTATCAAAAAGGTAAGTATTGACAGCTTTGTGGATGAAGCTTCGTTATTCTGATACGAACTAGTCCGTTATGATGGCAATAGCAAGAATCTGGCAAGAGCATGGTTGGACAAAACTTGGGGACATAAATATACTTACTTCCTTGTCAAGTACCCTGCACAGGTAATGTACAAAAACATAATACCATGACCATACTAACTTTATATCTTTATTGATTAAGCCATCAGCCTCGTCGTCTCCAAATGCTACCAGCACAAGTTAAGTAATTATTATCCGACACTTGAAGTATCAAAAACGATATTGAATTCCTTCTTTTATTATGCACAGTAGACAAAACTTTAGGGTTGTCACGGTGTCTGATCCCATCAACAGCGGTGGATCACGAAAACGTAGTCGTGCCCAACGATCATCATCACCATATTCATCTCCGTCCCCTTCCACTTCTTTATCACCACCCATCTAGCTATCTGATAGATATAATGATTGTAGTAAATAATAATCTAATAAAATAAACCATCTTTTACTTTCATCCAATATATATGTCATCGTCGGAAGGAATGTATAGTCTGTAGGGGTGAAGGGGTTTTCGACCATGTGGGTCGACAACGGCGATGCCTAAAAATGTAAATATCTAGCTTCCCGAAAGCGGACCCCCTTTTTTTTTGTGGAAAAGGTGGAAATAGATGGCAAATCCATCCAAACACCTTGTAAATTACTGATTTATGACAAAAAATTGCTACATTTGTGTTGACCGTTTCCAGACTTTCCAGGCCTTTTCCAGACTATCGTGTTAATGAAGATTCGGATACTTCCGTTGCCGGCAGACAAGTCTATCAGTCAACCAATCACCCTATGTAGCACGCAATCAAACTATACAAACACCATCCAAAAGTCAAGACGAAAATTTTTTTAAAAAAAAAAGTTTTATTAAACGATAAAAGTAATTTTCGCGTTTTATTAAAGGAGGGAGGACGGGGACCATGCATATGATGATCCTTTTTACCGACTCATGACGTCGACAAACTCCATCCGTCCCCCAACCGGAGAGGAAGATACTTTCGCATGTAAAGACCTTCAACCCCCCCCCGGTATCATTTTTTTCCTTGGTACCATCCATGACTAACCAGAGGCAGCAACCCAATCTTGACCGCCAATAGGAGACTCGGCTCAATGTCACTACACTGAACCAAGTTGACATTTTGTTCCTGCCCACCCACTGGCCAGAGAGGATGCCGGCCAATTTTTTTCTTTTCCATGGCCAATTCCAGAAGTGATTTCCAAAAGTCTTCCGAAGCCCCTTCCAAAGAAGAAACACCCCCCCCCTTGAATCGCCTAATACAGGCGGATATCCCCACACCCCCACCTCCCATAGAGGAGGAAGAAGGGTGCAAGGTAACACCGATTGGCCCAGTCCACAAGATTCACAGTCGCTTGCACAGATTAAGCGAGGCACCCCTAGCCCTAGTACCTCCATCATTCTAAAAAAACAAAAACAAGTATAAATTCCCCTGTTTCCTTTTTTTTTTTTTCAAGTTATTACCTTGGCACAATACTTTGTTATCGGAAATTGGGGAATACAGCCGTCAACATAAATTCCAGACATCACAAAAGACGACGTCCGCCCACCTTGTACTATTCTTTAGTAAAAAAAAGGCAAAAAAAGAAAAAATGATGTTGCAACAGAGAGGGAATCACATCAGCAGAATTTTTTTTAACGCATTAAAGAACTGCTATAATAACATGACAAAGGACAAGCTAAAGAGATGAATACGAAGTGGGAGGGGAAAGAGGGCTTTGTATGTTTTTTTACCTCCAAGCATGGTTTTAAAAAACAAAGGGAAGAGAGAAACGGAAATTGGAAAAGATTTGCAATGTCTTGATATCAACTGATTGCGGGTATTTAAAAAAAAGCGGAATTGTAAATAGAATAGATCATTATTGCCGCGATGTGTTAGCCAAGAATTCATGCAGTTCATTCTAAGCGAATCAATACAAATTAAGTTCTCCTTATAGGTCACTTTTTTTTTTTAGTATGAAGTCAGTATCATATGGTAAACATTGTATCTTCCAGCGTATTCGTTGCATTTTAAATCGGCGATTGATTTTGAGTTGATTTTTTCTTTGCTTTTCCATTTGTTGCTTTTGCTTTTTTTTTTTTTTTGGTACATGTTTCGAAACCTTTCCAAACGATTCTATCACCCCTCTCGAGCAATAATGTCCTCTGAATCAAAACCAATGCTTGCCTTACCTGCGTGTGCTGAAGAAACGGTTGAACAAGTGGGTGTGGATGATACCTACAAACTCAAGGAACTTGGTCCTGTTGGTAATTTATATAAAAAACAGATCTAATATAGGGGAAATCCGTGTACTAATCTTTTTACTTGTCTTGTTGAAGTTGTCAATTCTGATGGTACCTTGAGTCGTATTAACAACTGGAAGGATATGGCTGATATCGAAAAAGCCAATGTAAACCGTATCCTGTTAAAACGAAACCGACAACGATTGGAAGAACTCAAGGCTAAGGCTGCTGCAGAAGAAAACGCATAGTTGTAGAATAGATCTTGACATGATATTTTGAATCTCATTCCCTTTAAATCATATAACCACTTAATCTCCCCCCATCCCTTATTATCTATCATTCATCTAATTAAAAAACTGTATGTGTATACATACTGCTGTTATTATTGTTGTTTTGATCTATTCTTCCCATATGTTACTCTTTTACATGATGGAATATATATATATATGTTATTTGTAATGGCAACTTGTTTATATATACTGGGTACCAAATCCATGGCAACAACTGTATGTACAAACTATCGGCTGGAGGATCGGAGGCGGATATTGAAATATAAAAGGGTCCTTCGTTTGCCCTGGCTTTTTTGTACTTTTCTTTCCTCTATTTTACATTAAACGAACATAATGAGCCTTCTTCGTTTGGCTGTAATATCACTCGTGTTTGTAGTCTCCATAAATTTGGTAATAATGGGGTTTAGTTTTTTTCAAAAGCTTTTACTCACTTTACTTTTATATATATATACATAGGTGATTCCCCTTTTTGGCTGCTTCCACACCACTCAAGACATGTAAGTGGCCCCCATCACCATCACAGGCTACAGTATACGTGTTTTAACTCTTTTTACTTATTTAATAGACTTATCTTCTGTAACTGGATTCGTTTCCCTCTCTATCCGAAATTCCATCTTCCTGAACATTATGGGTTCGCTCGTAAGTTGGTTAACCTACATGTTGATTGACCTAAACTGTTTTTTGTTTTATAGACAACTCTGTTAGGAACATCAAGATCACAACACCAGACAATGTGACTCTTGGTAAATAGAGGATTCAAAATTAAGATCCTTTAGCAAAAACTAACCAACTTTATCAATATGACAGGTGTTTGGCATATACTACCAAGTGAATACTACGACAAACAAGACTTGCGCGAAAAGGAACAAGTAGATGAATCTATTTACGATGCTGCCCTGATGGATCATGATCATGATACGGTGATTTATTTCCATGGGAACTCACGTAGTAGGGCAGCGGATTACCGGGTCGACTTTTACAAGGTAATGATAATAAAAGGAGCAGGATACAACTCATCGCGATGATTGTCTCCCATGTCTAGAGCCTATTAAAAAGATATCCAAAACTCAACATTGTTACATTTGATTATCGAGGATTCGGTGATTCTGGTAAGTCATATACAAAAAGAAAAAGTAGGTACCTATGAAATTAACTGGATAGGTTTGATAGACGGTTTCCCTTCGGAACCTGGTCTACAATTGGATGCTCGCGCTGTTTATAACTGGCTGATTTCCAAAAAAGGTATGTACAATCTATTTATTCATGCAGTAAAGCCGCATTACTAACTTTTTGTAACTTAGTTCCCTCTAATAGGATCACTTTTATTGGCCACTCTTTAGGTAAAACTATCACAATTACATTCCGTAAAAGAAACCTTACTGACTTTTTTTATATTTATACATACATTAGGCACTGGTGTGGCAACCACTTTGGCGCATGATCTCACAAAAATTGGTATGCCGGCTATATAATACTTGCAGTCACTAACTTCTTCTTTTGACTAGGTACTCCCCCGCATGCGTTGGTTGTTCAAGCAGCATACACTTCGGTGCACGAAGCGGTACATGACTACCGACTACTTGGAAATTGGAGACCATTTTGGATATTGGATCTGGTAAAAATCGGAGAAGGTAAGAACGAAGGTTAGTTGCACGACAGATAACTATACTAACTCGGTTTTTTCATTATTTGCCATACTTAACCGAAATAGAATTCCTGAAAACAAGGGTCAGATCTAAATTCGATTCCCTGTCACGAATTGCGGTAAAGAAGAAGAAAGAAATAGGTAAATCATGTGAACTGACCAGCTTGATGATGACTTGTGATGTTTTAGGATGTAGATTGTCCAATCTTGATCGTTGCTGGTAACAAAGATTTTGAAATGCCGCCCATACACTCGAAACGACTCTTTTATGTTGTCCTCGGTATGGATCCTCACCTCCCTCATGAACAGCAAATGGAAAAGGATCCGATGATTCAAGTACGTCAAATAGAGAATGAAGCACTGGTATATACTCGTTCCAAACAATCCAAGGTCAACAATTCCTCCTCGTCGTTGGTGCAATTAGTATACCTCGAATATGCCAATCACAATAACTGTGAGTTTCAAAACAATAATTGCTGACATTATAGGGAAAATGATATACTTATTGGTATACTTACTGATTCTACTTTATTTATTTACTTTAGTTGCACACTACGACTATTTATACAAGGCTTTGGATGATGCTACTTTCTGGTCGAAAAAATAGGTAGATATAGTTTGTAGATTGTTTTAGGTCATGTCAAGCTTACTTTGAATCGTATTCGGGGGTTTAAATAAAGTTAGGTACAGTGATCGTTCCGACGAAAACTTAAAATATCTGATTGGATTCTTCTTCTTCTTTTTCTTTTCTTCTACTTTTTATACACCACACAATCTACTTTACGCCTTATTATTAACCTAGACAATGGGGAATACAGAATCACAGCCTGCCTTATCTGATACTGTGGTGTCCAGTCTACCTAAACGAACCCAACAACGGTTATCTCAAGTCCACACACCAGCAAAGAAACATCAACCTTCGTCATTCAGTTTTTTTGAAGCAGCCGCTGTTACTCAAACACCAGCACCAAAAGCGCCCATTCGACCTTCCAGTCGCAAGTCTTCTTCTGCAGCAGCTTCTCAATCTTCCAGCTCGAAATCATCCATTGACAAACGAACTCTGAAATCTCCACTCTCTTCTATTCGGGCATCTGTAATCTCATTCCCTGAAATACACCAACTCAAACTTACCTATAGTGACATTGCTGGCCGACGTTATCTTACTACACCTGGAACTCATTACCATTTACCCTGCGACGATGATGAAACTGATCGATTGGTTATTTTGGTAAGGAGAAAAAAGTAGCAGTTGATGACTTACTGACCCAACTTTTTTTGTATATATGTATATAGCACTTTTTACTCAAGTATGCCTTCAAAGGGAATGTGATTGCACCTATTATACCAAAATTAAAACAATCAAAAGCTCAAATCTTGGATATTGGGTGTGGTGGTGGTACATGGTAAGTATATTTTTTGTACTCCAGGGTTTGTATATTTATTCTTTTTTATATGTAGGGTCCTTGAAATGGCTAATGATTATCCATCTGCAGGTACTTTTTAATATACTACTTGGGTCAATGTATATACTAATCACATTTTTAACATAGAATGTTACGGTATTGATATATTTTCCAACTTTCCTAAAAGTGTCAAACCAACAAATGCTCACTTTAGTCAGCACAACTTTTTATCATCTTTACCCTTCCCGGACAATTCATTGGACTATATACATATGCGATCCTTATTATGTGTTCTCTCTCCTGCTCAACTCCAAACTATACTCGGTGAAATCTCTCGGGTACTGAAACCATTGGGTACGGTGGAAATTATGGATATAGAACAACGAATCCAACGACCAGGTCCTCTCTCTCAAGCCTTATTGAATGATGAATGTAAGTTACTGACTTTTTAATCTAGGAAGCTGACTAACATACATTTTCCTTATGATAGTACATAATGCCTTTCACCGAAATCACATTAATCTACTCAATTGTCACCAACTATCAACTCTATTAATGAATCAATCATCTAATTATGGATTTGTGGATATCAATCAACAACAAGTGACCATTCCATTGGGATGGGGTGGACAAGTCGGTCAGGTACATGCTCAATGCACCGAAGCTTTTTACAAATCACTCTCTCCAACTATACGAAATGCTGTCAACAATATTTCACCACCACCTACTTGGCAACCTACCAGTCTAGATTACATGATGGGTTTATCTGATCCTGCCGTTGAACAAGCCATGAACGAATGTGGCCGGTACCAATCTCATATGAACTGGTTTGTATGTTATGCTCAAAAATCACTCATTCCATCCTCTGCTTTATCTTCTCCTCGGGTCTTGTCCAGCAAATCTTCTTCCATGGCACCTTCAATCACCTCAACCATTGAAGTTTTACCTACCAATCACAAACTCGCTAATCCTATCTATGAAAGCAATTGGGAAACTATCAATCATTTTGTCGATGGGTTCACCGATTAAGGTGGTGTCACATCGATAGAAACTCTAGATTAGGTTGCCTTTTTTTTTTTTTTTGTTCTAGTTTTTGTATATATTCTTTTTTAAAACTCGGTTACTCTATAGTCTTTTGTTTTATTCACAGTAGTTAACTTGTATCATTCTATACCTTTATAAACATTATTAATAAACTTGTTTGTCATGTACACTTTTTTACTGCCTTGTTTTTATTTTTACAAATGTTGCCCTATTTGGTGATGGTCCTACCAGATGTCGCACAAAAAGAATCAGCGTAAAACATTTCCAATGTTTTTACTTTCAAGTTTTCAAACAAAGCGATCCTTTACCTAACCTCACTTGAACCTATTTACGGTTTCGTATAAGAATGGATAAGTTTCAGGTCCTATCAGTCGATCCGTTCCAACCAGCATGAAGGCCTGTGGATCGACCAAAGTTTAAATTTTAAACCCCGTCTGTGCACGCAATGCGGTTTCAGGCCAGGGGAATTGCTTGGCGCACGGAATTTCGGCAAGAGGAACTAATAAGTAAGTTACACAAAATAAATTATTTTAAAACTTATAAAAAAAATAAAGAGTAATTACTTCTTTTTTATTTTTCAGATATAATGTTTAAATCTAATGAACAATTTTTTAGAAGTTTATCTGATGATAAAAAAGCAACAATATATTTACAAAATGAAGGATTCATCAAGATATTCTATTGTATTAAGTGTAGTAAACAATTGACCATTGGAAAACTTAGAGATAGATATAAGTTTTTTTGTTATAATGATAATATAAGAAAAGGATTATACATAGAATCTTTTTTTGAAAACAGCAAACTAAGACCAATACAAATAGTTGAACTAATAAGACAATGGGCAATAGGTATGTTTATAATATATTGTATTAGTATTTATTGTATTTTTTTTTCAGATCCATCACCATCAAAAGTTTCTTTACAAACAGGAATTGATGATAAATCTATAACAAAAATGTATTCTAAAATAAGAATATATATATCGCAGTGGGTTTTAAATAATCCAGATATATGGCAAGGTCAAATTGGTGGTATTGGTCAAGTTGTGGAAATTGATGAATGTTGCCTTGGAAAAACAAAAATAACTACTGCTAAACATAAACGACAAAGAAAACATATATGGATACTTGGTGGTTATGAAAGAAAATCAAATCTATTCTTTTTGGTACCAGTACCTGATAGAAAATCTACAACCTTGATACCTTTTATTCAGAAACATGTTTTACCAGGAACTACAATTATAACTGATGAACTAAAATCATATAATATACTTTCTGATGTTGGATATAATCATAAAAGTATTAACCATTCCAAATACTTTGTTGATCCTGTGGATAATACAATACATTCTAATACAATAGAAGGTTTTTGGATGCATTTGAGAAAATATATGCCCAATATAAAAAAAGATAGTGATTTATATGCTTTATATTTTATAGAATTAGCTTTTAGAAAAAGATATAAAAATAACCTTTATGATATGCTTAAAGATGTTATAAAAATACAAAAATAAATTATTATTTATTGTATATACTATCTTTGAATTTTTCTTTATATATATCACTTATATTTAATAAAATTTCTTTAACAAGTACATGCTCTTCATTATATTCATCAATAATATTGTTATCTTCTATAAATTTTTTAATTACTTTATATAATAGAATACAAAAATTATCTTGTATATTACTTAGCTTTATTTTTTTTTTATCCTTCAGTGGTGATATAGGTGTTGATGGCTGTCTTTTTTTGTTTGTATCTACTGTATTAAAATTTTCATTTGTTATATTAATATCTATTGTATTATTATTTTCAAATAATTTTTTTGTTTTATCTTCTTCATATTCATCGTAATTTTCATCATCTTCAGATCCTTCATATTCTAACCAGTTTATATCATTCTCTACTATATTATTATTTTCTTTATCTATTGTATTATCTTTTTTTATTGTATTTTCATCTTCTATTGTATCATTTTCTTCATTATCTACTGTATTAATTTCATCTATTGTACTATCACTATTATTTGAATTATCAATTTCTTCACTAAAAATAGATTCTATATCTTTATTTTTTGGTTGTCTTGGTGTATATGTAAAAGCTTGTGATATATCATTATCTAAATCTTTTCCTATTATTGTTATTTTATTTTCATTTTTATCAAACTTTATATTTATTTCATCTATTTCAAATTTTTTTATCATTTTTAAGATATAACATCTTTTTATATCATGTAAGAATCTTTTGTTAGAAAAAAGGGTATCCATTAATAATATTTTATATATATTGCAAATTCATTTTTTATTTTGTTTTAAAAAAAAAATCAGCTCGGACTTTTAATTTAATTACTCTTTCTCCGGTGTTGCCGGAATTTCGGCGTTCGGTGTTTGAAAATGAAGTTGCCTTTCGTCTAGAAAAAACAAATTAATCTTTGTCGCAAAGGGCAGGTAAAAGTCATCGCAAAGACTGACGCAAGGATCTTTGGGCTTGAATTTTGCTGTAAAGTATGTTGGAAATATACCATAGTATTCGCATGGCCACTTTAATCATTAGCATCCGTTATTAATTGAGCGAGTAGTGCTCTTCCAAAATTCTGGGTCTATCATTTCCCCAGGTCAGAGTTTAACATAAAATTGCTTTGGGTAGTTCATGCCCTACAAAGGTGTCCAGATCCACACAAGCGACGACTTTTATTTCTCGCAAACCCCGACATTCATTTCCGGAATGACTCCATTGAGCTGACGATACTATATATGAAACTTTTTTTGTCGCAAAAAAGACGATTTATCGCACCCTTTCCCCATAGTTATAATAAATAACTCCAGCATCAAGCACATCATAAATTTTAATTTTTTTTCTTTCAAATTGTTAATTAAGATACTGAATAATAGAAAAAGTAATTAGTAGAGTTGACCACACAGACTCTAAGCAATGAAAGAGAAAAGAAAAAGTACCGACATGTGTTTGATATTGGATTATAGGTTAGATTTATCCTTGATAGCCAATCCATTCGCCATTTTACAAAGCCCAAACACATCACGCAATGATCTGAGCAAAGCATCAGCAAAAAACTTTGCAGGAAGAGTGCTTTTGGTGTTAGTACTCGTGATCCCAAACCTGAGGAAACGGGGACCAGTCAAATAAGTGATCCCGTACCCCAATGGACAGTAAAACCCATTGGCAATGACATTGCTATCATTTTCAATGCCTGATGTCGTGAGTCTGAATATCTGGGAATTTGTAAAGATAGGGTCAGAGAAGATGGGGTGCATAGATGCCTGGACTAATTGCCCTGATGAAGGATCTCGCACCATATGATCCTTGTTGAGCAACATGAGTGCCAGCAAGTGTCGGTCACATCCTTTACCGGTACTTGCCATGACTATGTACTTTTTATGTGCCATAACAGCATCGACGAGGAGCTCATAGGTATCCTGTGCCGGAATTTAAATTTAGGAATAAGCGGCATGTTTGTTGCATGAATTTGAATTTTTTTTTTTTTTTTTTTACCTTCTCGGATTTCTCGGGATCATCGAATGCTTCTATAAATCGCTTGCTCTCCACCGAACATGAACGAATGGTTTCGGTTCGTCCGTTTCTGAACACCCGAGTCATGGCAGTTTCATAAGTAGGTGTGATCGTTCCATGCGCTCGGTAATAAGTCAGCTGGATTGCCATTTGATACAAAGCATCAGGAGATAACTTGGTCACTTTTCGGACTTCATCATTACCAAAATCGTCGAACCAAAGATTATCATACTTGTATAGTTGAGATTGATCGTTTGCCACTTTTTGGGCTTGTTGTATATAAATGTTCACTGTGTGATCAGTGGTCCATGTCAAATGTTCCACCAAGTGTGATAATTCAATAGACTCTCCCGGTGGTGCTGGTGCATCCGTGAGCCATGGAGGTCGAGAGCCCTGAGAATCACTTGCAGATCTCTCGGTGACTGAGTCTGTTAGTGTTAGGTCGAAAAAGTGATCAGTGACTAGAGCATCTAAAGGAGAATGTTCACCCATGATCATGACCTTGCCATTGTTTTCCACAATGAATGATGCCGGTTTATCAAACCATCGATTATGCCCTTGGCCTCGCATTTGGTTTCCACAAAAAGCTGTATCGCCGCAAGATTGAAAATCTGATCCGTGGCTGTAATCATCCAGACAGATCACAAATAATGCATCTTCAATCGCCGATAATGATCTTCGATTCCCGACTGGGTCGATGGTAAGGAGGTGGTTTCTTGCCACAGCCCAATTATCTCGATCCCAACAGGTCAACAAGGGGACATGTTTTTGTGTATTGACTTGACTAGATGCATGGGAGGCAATGACTAAAAGGGCTCTAGGGAAAGGGTCATTGAATGAACTTTATCGTGCAATTACCATATATATATATTTATATATAGATCACTTACTTTTCCAATTGTTCGACAGAGAGAAGATTCCTTTTTCCATTAACCAAATCAAATATATTCAGCGTATAGACTTGATCACATGCCATCACCACAATATGTAATATGCTTGATTGATCTTTTTGAACCAGTTCATCACAATGTAGCTGAGGAACTCGACTAATGGATAATAAGCGAGTGTACTGATACATACACAGGGGGGTCTTCTCTCGAATCGTGTAAATAGGAAGGGTTTCACTAAAAATTATGCAAGTTAATTTTCACACTCCGCCTTTTTCTTTTGTTTACTCATACTTTGCGAGCTGTTCTGCGAAATGACCTCCATTATAAGCAAGCGTTGCCGCACGGCGGATTTGGAAATGAGAAAACGATTTAGCAGGAAATGCTCGACCATTATCAGCTAATAGACCTTTTGGATGATCAGGGTCATCTTTACCAATCGAAAACCAATTACAATTCACCATCAAAGGTGCCCGACATTCGAGGTAAGCTAATTCCAAAAAATAGCAAAATGTTAATTCAACTCCAATAAGCAACTAATGGAATAGTTTACCTTTTTTCAACCAGATATCATCCAACCAGTTTGTCGAAGAATGGCGATCGATATCATGCAATCTTTGCTGTAAAGATTCAGCGAGGGGGCTATTCATGAAATCGTAAATGATGGCCTTTGATTTTTCATGCTCCGCCGGAGTTTGCAAGGGACGTAAAGAATGTAAATAAAGCGAGCAAGAGTCCTTCAAAGAAGGTATTGGCAGGCGAGGATGCTTTTCTTGTAAACTAAATGTAGAAGCGCCAGACATTCAAAAAAATTGATAAAAGTATAAAGTAAAAACAAAGATAGAAAGAAGAAAGAAAAAATGATGTATATATATATATGTTGTTCTCACTTTACTTGTTACTTGGCAATTAAGATTCAAGTTTCTTCGTCTTCATTGAGAATATTATGACATCAAGTAGTCAAGTAGTCAACTTGCTCAGTCTCAACATCTCTTTTTTCTCGGCATTCAAATTTAAAGATCTTATCAATTTTGAGTGGAAAAAAAATATGCCGCGAGCACCATTGTTCGGCATTTATAAAGGTGTAAAAAGCTCAGCAAAGCCGGATCTATGCACTTGCCGATAAACTTCCCTTGACAGTGAAATATGTTGATGTGTGGTATTTGAAATAGGTGTTCGTGCTATTCAAACGCCGATATCATTTGCATAATTTGTTCTAAGAGAGGACCAATCAATGGGGTTTATGAAGCTATTGATGGGTAATGCATTTGTAGTCTTTTTTTTTCTCGCTTAAAGCAGGTACGTACGATGCAAAAATTTACCAGCCATGTAAAGTAGTTACTATTAAATCATCATGATTACTACGTCAAACTTTCACATATGTATAATCTATCTAAAGGAGCACCCTATGCTGTGTGCTTTTCATGCAAGATTCCGATTATAATCCCGCTCATTACTGGAATGATAAAACCGATGATTGGGGCACTCAAGATCCCAAAAAATTGTACATAAAATTTTATGTTAAAATTTTATGTGCCCCTAATGACTTGGAACATATGCTTTATTGGGCGACCAATATATATCCAAGACGTGGATAGCCAAAAAAGGAATATGAATCTAGAATTTCAAATCCCGAATTTCACCACCTCTACCTTTTTTTTGCCGTCTCTATTTCCCTTTCTCCTTTCTCCTAGATATATCAACAAATGCTTTTCTGAATAATCCGTCTTCTTCAAGTGGCTATAGCATTAGACAAAAGGTTAAAAAAACTAAAAGACCATTCTTCTCATTGCACTTGTCATGTACTGTATTTAATGTTTCTATCAAGTTGGTTATTTCGAACCCACTTGTAAAATCACTCATGATCCTGGCTATTATCTAATCTGGTAATAGTAAGTAATCCAAACTCTTGACATCACTCTTTATTACTTAAATATAGAGCCGGTCACTTCCCACAATGTCAAATTCTTAAAAATTGGGCTCTAAATACTTTTGCGATAGAAAGGAGAATAGGCGATGCGCATGTGGGTCGCTGAGTAGAAGTGCTAAGCTGTTACTTGTAAAAAGCATGGTATCCATGACTAACCTTGAAAACAGTGTACTAAAACCTTTTTTTATATATATCGATTATAGACAGGAAGCTGGTAGTAACACCAGTGGGAGATGATATAGATTTACATCAATCGAACCTTCTCGGGTGTAATTTGGTTTTCGTGGGATACCATCTGATCATACGATTATTGAAATTGATCAAAAGCTCGGGCTGGTCTTAATATGGCATTGTCAAAAGCGAAATAAGCATTGGCTTGTGGCCATCCTCAGTCAGATCCCTTTTTAGTTTATAGGTCATCTGGTTGGATAGTATATATGTAACATAGAATGGCATATATGTATTTTTAATATAGTAAAGGAATTATAAAACACAAAGTTGTTTGTGTCTATCAAAAATATATTGCTGATGTTGAAGGGTTGATGGATCCAGTTGGGTTATTAAGATCACAATTCAAATTATCTGTTTTTTTTTTTTTTTTTTTTTTTGCATCATAGTGAATTTTTACAAACTAATGCACCAATCTTTATGACCTCAAGTGTCATTCATACTTTCCTCCCCCTGTTTTGGAAGTTTGAAAGAAGCGGGAAAGGCACATGTTCAAATCCCGAAGTGTGCGATCAAGATCAATGTGCTCTGTGTTACCTGAAAACATAGAGACAGGCGATGCACCGAATGAAAAAAAGCGATCGCCCAGCTCCCTATTCTTCTCCTAATCTTTTCCACCATGTATTTACTCCCTCTTATAAAAAGGATGCGTGATGGAATAAAAGCCAGTGCCACGTATAGAGACAGCAAAAAAAAAGTCCTAGTCAATTAGGGAATCCAGAAATATGCTTCGGTCCAGACCAACCCATAGATCTTTTTAGGCGAGCCCTTTGCCAATCGGAACTTGAAATTATCAGTGCTATTTGATAGCAAAAAAAAAGAGGGGTCTGGATTTTCTTTCTTCCTTCTTTATATTTACTTTTTTTTTTCGACCTCCTCATAATGTCATGCCGGCAAGCGACAATTTTATTATCAACATTACCTTTGGAAATCTTGTTGAAAATAGCTGACCATATGCATTTTGCTGACCTTTGGTACCTTGCCACTGCATCACGCACTTGTCGGAAATTGGCCCACCACATTATATGGCACAAGTATGGAATCGACCTTTACAAACCACGACTGGAAGCTTTTAGCCATCTCGTACACTCTGCTGTTGCTTACGTTTGCCGACATGGTCATGTATCTCCAACCGTCTCAGTGCCATCTCAACAAACACTCAAGTCAACAGACAGCAAGTCACCACCTAAAGACATTACCAATCACCAAGTACTCCAAAGTGTTGCCAATCGTTTGGCGGTTGAAATATACGACAGATCACCTTTACAAGATTGGGAACCATGCTTGGATTTCTTGGTCGACAAAACCCTGGGAATCCTACTGGACCATGTCTTACTGGATACTTGCCTCGACACCATTCCTGATATTGAAACACCAAGAACGACGAACCTCTCTCTTCTCACCAAGGACACCATACCACATATCAAAGCATGTCCCTACTCTCCCACTCGTATGGGCAAACTTATTACTGACTTTTTGACGATTCTTTATCCCACATTGACAGCACTATTCGATGACCATGCGGCCTCCATCCACCATCGCTTGTTAATCAATCACCTGAATCGACACCTGGACGCATTGACGCATCGATACCATTATCATCACAAACGACGACTGGACTGTAAACATAAAAAGGCATGGCTCTTGATGAATCGATCTGTACGGCACAGTGTCCTGGTACTTGTCCGGTTCATGGGAACTTTGGCGCAGACTGATTTACTGACAGCAAACGATTTACGCGTCCTCACACATCAACGGATTGTTGCCTTTTTTCTTGTCCAACAATGTCATCAACAAGACGATAATTCAAACAAGCTACGGTCCATGATGGCTTCTCTTTCTCAACGGGGGTGGATGGATGAAATCGAATTCCAAATGACAATTCTCTTGGATTTGGTGCGTGCTATGATTGGTCGACAATCAATTCGATGGGATGCCCATACGGAACTAGACCTTTTTGCTTCGATGTTTAGAAATGCGGTAGTTGATTTTATGTCTTACCAGTCATCTACCAATGACAATCTAATGGCATCAATGAATACTAAATCCACCTCTACAACAACAACAACAACAACGGCATCATCTAAAGCATGAAGGTCGATGTAGCTTAGCTAATTACTTTATCACCGCCTCCATTTATAGTACATAGATTCCTTTTTACCTTCATTATCTCCACCCTCCACCATTCATCCATATCATCTGTATATTATCATTTTATCATTTTACTTTTATGTGTATGTCTTTTTGACAGCTGGTCTCAAACAATAAAGAAAATTACTCATTGTAATCTAATCTCTTACTTTTGTGTGTCTTTTTTCAAGGGTCTTTAACAAATTGGTCTCGAACAATAAAGAAGCTTTCAATGTGTCAATGTTATGTATCTAGATAAAGGTTTCGCCTCATCCCTTATTGGGCTAGCGTATGTGTACAGAACCCTTCTCGGGCGGACCAAAAAAAAAAAAAAAAAAAAGGGGCGGACTCTTTCAAACCCAAGGCGATGAGAAAGTGTCCTATGGAGAATATCGAATTTCCATGTTTCAATTATATTTTTTAATATAAAAATCAAACCATAAAGTGGAGAATACAATCTAGTAACAATCAATCATAATGGCTTGTCCATCGTTGACAGCAAATCATCACCACCCTTCAATTATAATCTCACCACAATCACCCATTCAGGCATACACAGACTTTATGCCCGCCAATTTTCAAATACCGCCAGACCCCGCCACGATCGCACGATTTCCACGTCCCCCTATATCCCGACCACCGAGTTACAAACTAGACACTAATGTTGATTTGGATGCATTAGAAAGAGATTACATGAAATCAATAGAGACTTATAAAGTCATACCAATATGGCGACATCAGTTCCAAGGTGTACCCTTGGTGTTTTGGCTAGTGGTATTTGTCATGATTGGCGTCGTGTCCTTGTTCATCCCTCAATTACCATTTGTTGCCTTAGCTTTATGGTTTCCTTTGATCTTGTACTTTATTGGTTTATTAATAGTTCAACTCGCTCATCGTAAAAGAGTTCAAACACTACATTTGATGAAATGTCAATTGGCTGCCATTCAACAACATAGACAAAATGTACTGACCCAAGTAGTCGATTGTCCTCCAGATCTTTATTTTTTACATTCACTATCTAGTCAGCATACCCATCCTATTACTACCATTCTACCCCCTCCACCTACTTATCAAAAGTTTGCCATATAACTTTCCTGCAGGAATAAATGTAGTGAGGGTGAGGAAAGAGGTATAATACAAATCCCGCCAATGTGGGATTCAACTTTCTTTTCTTTCCTTGTCCATCTTTGTACTTTTTTTTTTTTTTTTTTACCCTTCCATGATAACATTACACCTAGTCAATATTCAATAGCATGTTTCGCACTCGTAACGAAACAAAATTAAACTATCAGGAATACCGGAGGCTACAACAACAGGATGACGGTGACGACGATGTAGATATTGAAGACTGGAGCGATCTTGCTCAACATCCCAACAGCGTCCTAGTGATTAACACTCTCAACGTCAACGACCAAGGTAGTTATACCACAGCAGTTTTACCTCATCCTATATTCAAAAGCACCCATACCAATGATACCAGCGATAACAGTGACACTTTGCCAGCAATACCTACTGGCAACTATCCTCATCAGCATTCTTTAACAACGACGGACAACACAACGGCACCCAGCTCTTCCTTTTTACCAAACGATACATTGGCAAAACTTCCTCAGGCCACACGAGATTTCTTCAACAACAAATGGTTACCGTCCAAGGCAAACAAGGCGACTTTGGCGAATATGCATCCTACCATCATTAACGACATTCAACAAGGAAATATCCCTTCTCACGCCGACCCTACTTTGCGAGAACTGGACTCACGTGGCTGGACTATTGCTCATCGCCGTCTCTACTATATCAAGAAAGAAAAGAAAAAGAAGAAGAAGAAATCAAGAAGAACGTCAAACAGTGATACAGTCGGTGGTGATACTACGGACGATGATGGGCATTACACTTATTTGGATCCTTTGCAACCTTCCAATCAGTTGTATGGCTCTATTTTTATCAAAACTAATTATGATACTCTCTCTTTACCTGTTTCCAACATGGTAAGTAACATATTAGTAGGAGTAGGGGCTTCTAATTTACATCATGTCATCATACTCATATCATAATTTATCTTCATTAGGAAAACGAGGAAACAATACCAATCAACAAGGATCAATACCAACAAATTGTGGAATCAGTACAGCTTGCCATCAACGACAATATCCAACCCACTCGTATCAGTCAAGGCTCTAGTGGCTCCTACTTTTGCCGAAACCGTGACAACAAAATCGTCGGTGTCTTCAAGCCAAAAAACGAAGAACCCTATGGTAAGCTCAATCCCAAATGGACGAAATGGTTACATCGCCACTTGTTTCCGTGCTTCTTTGGTAGGAGCTGTCTGATCCCTAATCTCGGCTATATATCTGAAGCGGCTGCTTCCCTGGTCGACCGTCAACTCGGTACTTGTATAGTCCCTACCACTCATCTGGATCACTTTACTTCACCTTCATTCCATTACGACTACTTGGATCGCCGTCGATACCGTCATTCGCCACAACAATACACATTACCTCTGAAAATCGGTAGCTTCCAGTGCTTTTTGCATGGGTTTCGTGATGCTAATGTGTTTCTACGCGACAATCCGTGGCCTTTGGAAACTCTTGTGCGTGGGGATGCTTCTGCTCTGTGGGGTGCTTGCCTTGGTCAATCGGATGGTGAAGAAGAAAATGGTGACGATGATTATGCTCGTGGAACGACATACTTGGGTGGCATCATCAAAAACAAGTCTGGCTACCAACAAGTACAATCCGGCAAAGATCAGCCTCATGCATCAACCACTGGTGATCATGTCGCATTAAATATTGCTACCGACAATACCAGCGACGAAGGCAATGACTCTGACACTATTCGACATGATACTTCGTTGTATAGGAAGAAGCACCAAAAACCAGCATTTGTATGGACTCCTCACTTGCAGTATCAATTCAAACTGGAATTTGAGAAATTGGTAATCCTGGATTATTTGATAAGGAACACAGGTAATGCTACTATGGCTTTATATAAACCTCAACTTCTGACTTTTTATGTTTTTCGATCATAGATCGGGGTTTGGACAATTGGATGATCAGGTACTGCGAAGGACAATCGACATATACCACTAGGAACAATACATCGTCATCATCAACCAACAACAGTAGTGATGCAAGCTTGATCCAAGATAACCACCATCATGAACATCGGCCTACAGGTACAATTCCTTGCATTCATGGTAACGCCACTCCTCATATTCACATCGCGGCAATCGACAATGGGCTTGCATTCCCCTTCAAACACCCTGATGAATGGCGATCTTATCCCTATGGCTGGCTGGCTCTTCCCAACAGTTTGATAGCACAACCCTTCTCGGCAGACACAAGACGAAGATTCTTACCTATTCTCTCTGATCCTATCTGGTGGCAAGATACAGTAGAACAATTACGACAACTCTTTCAGGTGGACTCTGACTTTAACGAACGCATGTTCCAACGACAAATGGCGGTGCTCAAGGGTCAAGGCTACAATCTGGTCCGGGTGTTGAAAGATGCTCACGCAGGTCCTCTGGATATGGTGACAATGGAACGAGTGCTAGTCAATCAAGAAGAAATATTTATCGAATTTGACGAAAAAAGACTGGCGGAACGATCTCCTTTGAAGCAGCAAAGACAACAAGGTAGTACTATTATGACACCCTCAGAAACATCAAGTTTATCAGATCGGCCTGCCACTGCTTTGCCCTTGGACTTGCCTTCTTCAACAGCAGTAGGTACTACATCGTCTTCCATGCCTATACAAAGATCTGATCAACAACAAGACGATGCCATCCTACAATCACCACTATCAATGTCACCATCTTCTGGTCAAGCATCACAAAAGAAATCCACCAAGAATGGAACGAGAAGGCTACGACCTAAACGATCCACATCATTCAATACGTTTGAGCCTGATACACCTTCGTCTACATCACTCGTTGCTCATCGCAATAATGATCAGATACCTTGGAAGGATCGGGTACGAAAACGGTTATCACTGGATTTGGGACAAAGACGATTGACTTTACGACAAGCGTTGGGTAGTGATGGATACATGGTGGACGATGATGACTTGACGATCGACTCTTTGGATGATCAGCAAGAACCAGTGCGTAAACGGGTATTAATAGTCATGGAAACCATTAAGCTGGTGAAAAGTAAACTACCATACTTTACATGCTGTTAGATTATATAGATTTGTTTAGCTCCCACTTCCCCTACTTTTAATGCACATATTTACTTTTACTTTGATCCCCCATCTTTTATATCCCTCCCAGCCTTCCTATTTTTACTATAGAAAAACATCAATAAAGAAAAAAAAACAGTGGCTATGCTGATGACATAAATGGTTACTTGAGATGTGTTTGGGTCATAAAAAGAAAACATATTTTTTTTATTTGTCCTCTACTTTAAATAATCATAAGGTCATAAAAAGAGGGGGTGCATAAATATAGTTAAACAACTTGTTGAAGGGTTCCAAGCGGGAAGCTATACAGGGGCAATCTTTGTATATAATCCAAAGTATGTTTTCATCAACTGGATCACAAGGCAAACCTGCATGTCCAGCTACTTTAGTCATTGACAAGTTCTTCTTCCAGACCTTCACGAGTGTTCCAAAATTAATCGACATTTGGTCCAGCAGTTATCCTCTTCATAATCTTGGCGGCAACAAAAAGCGTCCCATCATTGCTGTCCATTAGTATAAAAAAGTGAATGACACCGAAAAAAGCCAACTTGCCCAATCACCAAGAAAAGAAGATGGTATATTTTTCGGGATTTGAAACTATATCTTCGATTAATGCAAGAGTAATACCGCTGTTCAGCCAGAAATTTGTTTGGAGGCCACCATACTTGCCAGTGAGGAGATTGCAAATGAGTTTACTGTGACCATGACTCAAAAACTGTAGCTCATCAAGACCCCAAAACGCAGGACCATGGGATGTGTCGAGATGAGTAAAAGCACTTTTGGAGCGCAGGCCAAATAAAGGACTTTCGTGGTAGTGATCTTTTGAGTACGTCTCCACTGTACGTAGCCGTGCTTCGTCATCGGGAGATGGAAAATACATCCCATGATCAACACGAGTTTCTTGGGTTTTACAAATCCGGTAACCAAAATAATGAGTATGACCAGCATGGTTCGCAATGTCCACCACCACCGGGATGTCACCAGTGGCTACAATGAGGTGCACCCTTACATGAAAAACTTCATCACCAACAACCAGCTTTATTCCTTCAGCAGAAAGTGTCTTCAATTCTTCGATAGTTGGATCCAGGAACGTCCCGAGCAAGGTCGGCTTGTGGCTATCGGGATTATACACAGCTGCATCAGTTTTTTTTGACAGGTACCGTTCCCATGGGTGCAGATTGAAGTTGACTAGTTTCATAATGGTTGCTGAGTGTTCACCAATCTTGAAGGATTTAAACCCGTCGATGTAAAAACCCACAGCAATGTCGAAAAGTTTTGTGAAATGGCGGGGTTTCAACTGTCGGTATACTGACCCAGAAAAGATATCGGCCAGTACCTGAGGATCATGAGTGCCATTAGTGACATTGTCGTAATCGTGCCGGTACAGCATCTGGTTTCTGGTGGTAGCTTCCCTTAACTTAAGTGCCAAAAGGTCGCTAATTGGTGCCATTTTCACTTGCATATTGGGGACTTTGGGGGGTGGCGTTGACATCCTTGTACCAAGGAAACCTGCACGCGGAGATCACTCAGTTTGTTTCTTCACCTTGGAACCGCATACATTCTTCCTTACACATGTCAAAAATGCTAATTTGGACAGACCATCGGTTTCCTACAAAGTTGAGTGAACTGGCCATTATACTGTCGGTAGTACCTTTTTACAAGGAAAAAAAAAAAAAAGAATAGTTAGAGTTTGTGTAATTATGGATTGGTATTACCAAAATAGGATAGGTCAATGATGATCTTATTTGCCCATGAAGTAATTTTGTCGTGTCCTTTTCGAGAGATGCCAAATGAGTTCACCAACTGAAAAAGCTCCATACTCTATTCTTCCATTTGGGTTAACGGTGGTAATTCACCGAAGAAGTTGAAATCCTTTGGCGCATAATCATCAGGCAAACCGTTGGTGGAATAATACACTGTGTTTTCTTTGTTGGATTCTTCATCGAATATCCCATCGATATTTGGTTCAAAATCCCAAGCATCATCATTACCACCTGTAGTTTGTTGTTGTACCTATGTTTAGTTCATTTATTAGTTGGATACTTTTACTGGTCATTATACTTACTTGTTGTACTATGGATGACTGCTAGGTTTCATCATCCAACATGTGCAAACCTATTGCACGATGTTGGATAATGCGATTTTTAGTAATTTCTTCGTTACAAATTTCACAAATCATTGTTAGTGTTTTAATTGAAAAGAAAAAAAAAATCAATTAGGATGAAAATCAACGTATAAATACTCTTTTCGTGCCTCCTTACCATGTTCGCTATTTTACTGATACTTGAAATTGGCTATGCTTGACATTTTGAACTCCCGCATACCCTCTTTTTCTTTGGACATAGGGATTCAAAAAAGTGGATATATCACCAACCAAGGGAGAGCCCAATAAGGAGCATAGTCCAAAAGATAGAAGAAAATCAATTATTTAGAAATATATATCCTAATTATAGGGACAGAAAAAAAAAAGAGAGAGAAACAAAGAATAAAACGGAAGATAATAAAGAAAAGAAAAGAGGAATATGACACATGTAAGGATTTGAGTTCCATACCCGATAGATGCATGAACTCAACTTTTCGTTCACCAACCACATTTCTGTTCTGATTGTTTGCTATTTGCGTACCCTTCTATAGCCCTAGTATATATCAGTAAAGAGGAGTGCAGCTGCTATCTCCATTTTGCATCGAGGTTTGAAATTCCCCTGACCCAAATACACCCGACAGATGAAAGCGATGAAGGCATGAAAAGGTAGATATGATAGGGGGATTCTCATTGATCCTAATTCTATGCCTCCTTCTCCTCTTCTTTTGTTTGTTTTGCTTTTCATCAATACCATATACCAACTATACGAATCTTTGGTCATGTCATTAAATCATTTTTTTAAAAAAAAATTATTCTTCGTTTATGCAGAACCTAGACATTAAGACAAAGCCAATAAATTGAATGGAACAGTATTTCCTCTTAATATTTATACTTGATAACTCTCCATGTAAATGAAACTTTGATCTCTCTCTCTTTCTTTGCATGATCTCTCCACACTTTTCAGATCCCCTTGTTATCCCCTTTCAAACCCCGCATTTTTTTTTGAAAAAGTGGGAATTGGCGCACGGAAAGTACGCACGGAATTTTGGAAGAGCACTACTCGCTCCATTGTCAATTGATGCTAATGATTAAAGTGACGATGTGGATACTATGGCATATTTCCAACAAACGTTACCGAAAAATTCAAGTACCAAGACCTTTGTGTCAGTCTGTGCAGGCTTGCGATGACTTTTACCTGTCCTTTGCGGCGAAGATTATTTTATTTTTTCTACAAAGACGGAAGAAAACTTCATTTTCAAACGTAGAACACCGACATTCCGTGCGCCTAGCAATTTCCTACGTGTCCGTATCAAACGACATTCATGCAAAAACAAATCGAAATTTCACCGTTCACATCCCACCTTGATCATTCTCATTTTTTGGGTTCAAATGATTTTTATTGCTCGATCGAAAGACATTCTCTAGACAAATCACTTTTTAATACCTAGGTGACTTTTTAGGTCCGAGAGGATACCCAAAGATAGCTCCCATGGCATGCCAAATTGCCTCACCAAACACTCGAATAGCAGCGGGACTCAATGCCGAGCTTATTGTTGTTCTCATGGAGCATTTTTCAGGGGCAGATTCACCTTTAAAAATCCGTTCCATAAACAAAAAGGCATTGGCGGTACCAAGATATTCAAGCCGAGCATGCGTTTCGTATCTATCAAGAACATATTCGATCCTTGCTCCCTGAGAACACCAGTCTTTGTAAAGTTTGACAGAAGATTGATACGGTATCTAGATCAACAGTGTAAGCATTACATCTATATATATATATGTATATATTTGAGTTCTTACCACGACGTCTTTCATCGAATGATACATGAATAATGGAAACTTTGGAGGTGCACCACCCAGTATGTTTTCTGATACGGCTTGTTTGATAGCAGGCGCTTCCAAAATGTTAGTATCATCAATAAAATAATCCAATCCTTCCAATCCAAATTTCCTGATCACCGGAGTAATGCAAATGTTCTTCAGACGATAGAATTCGTTTTTCCGTTCCGGATGGAGGTGGGATTCAACATAGTTTGCTACGGCATCGTACTGATTCATCAGACCATGCAACGCCATTGTCGCAAAAGAAGAAAAAGGCTGGCCCTTCAAGGAGACAACACTTTTACCCAGATCAATGGGAGTGCCGCCAAATGCGGCGCCAACGATATTTAGTTCAGGGGCATAAGTGGCGTGTAACTGTGAAGCCCAGCCGGTGGCGAGTGCTCCGCCTGAATACCCCCACATTTGGATTTGGGCATTTTTCTGAATCCCTGTCGATTCACCGGCCGACAAGACTGCACGCAATCCGTCCAAGACCCCATGCCCTGCCATCTTGCCCACCGTGAACAGCGCATCGGGTCCTTCATAATCAGCAAAACAGACCGGCCAGCCACGGGCAAGAGACGTATCGAGCAATAGTATTTCCACTTGGACCAAGTAATCACTGACAGATGTATTACTTCGAAGTGCATACGAGGGTGCACAATCAATCGTGGCACTATCTTCAGCTATTTGATGCGAGACTAGATGTTACACAAGAAAGAAAAATGTTAATTCAAAAAAAAAAAAGGGGAAATCATGTCATGTTATGTCCTTTTTTACCAAGTTTTGAATAATCTGCATTGTATGGAATGGCCAAGGTCGTCACTGTGACCACTGGTTTCCCAAGACCATCATTAGTTCGATAAAGATACTGATAGACATTCTTGATGTTTTGGGGGAATAAACCAAAGGCAGCAAGAGCGTTTTTACCCAATTCCCGAGATTTCAGAACGGTGCCTGGTTTCTCGTTTTCAAATCCTGTCGGAGGCGTGTAAAAGGGATCTGCAGAAGGAGGCACCATCGGATCAGGTTGGGCAAAAGAATCAGTAGAAAATATTAATGAAAAAAGTATGAAATAACCAACGTTTAAAAGAAACAGCTAGAGGATTGTTTTTTGGAAGAAAAAAAAATGTGAGAGGCGCTTTAAAATGCATGAATGCCATGTATTGAAACTTACCATGTTTTTTTTTGTTCTAAGTAATGAATACAATAAAATGAAGAAGAAGAGTTGAAACTCGTAGTTTGACACTTACATATATATATATATATATATATATATATATAAGGAATAGAATAGGTTTCACATCAAATTTCAATCATAATATCATGCGCCGAGAAGAAGACAACTTCATTGAGACTTTTTCGGATCAAACTCGGTTTTTACAATCTCCCCAATCGCAGGAATTCGATAACGTCATATTATTTTCTTTTTCTTGACTAATTTCATGCCATATCATCTATTATTTAAGTGCAGCTTGTTGAAAAACAAGGCAGGATGACCATTAAATGATCAGTTTATACATAGAAACACACGTTTGAGGAACCAAGAAGTGTATGTGATCATATTATCTCCGTCTGTCGTAGAATGTAAAAAATTCTTGTGGATGTTTTTTCGGTCTCGTTTTGCCCAAATGCTAGGAATCATGTAAATCCAAATCAGAGCTTTCGCTGCATGTCAAAATGGCATGCGAGTGAATGTAGGTCAGTTTCTTTTTTCTTCTTTCTATGACACTAAAACGTTGAGAACCCAATTTTCTCGTCAACGTGTAGTTGGAAGAAGAAATATGCACCTTTACTACATTGGGGCCGAAGAAAAAACTGGAAGTCTTATTTTGATCCCCACAATTTTAAATACCCCTGAATCGACGTCTATACCATTTGATCGACAACCGTTATCATTTTCCTATACATCGTAAGGCACATCCCCATTTGTAATACAACCAGTACGATTTAAACATTGTATTTATTATCTAAAAGATTAGTCAAATAACTATAGCTATAATGTGTAAATGTAGTAGTGGAGGTAGGGGAAATCTAAGTAAATACAGTAGGATGGATATGCTATAAAGTTAATAAAAGAGGATGGAAGATAATGTGGTCATTCGATTGATTGTCGCCGTTTTCGTCGTTCATTTCGTTTTTTTGTAAAAGCCAAAGAACTACCTGTACGATAGTAAGGTTCTGCATCACTTGTAGACGCACTGATAGTTCCATGTTTATCCAAAAAGTAGAGTGTTTCATCCGATGAGTCTGTCTGTTCTTGCCGGGTCCAATTGAAGATGTTCTTATCGTCCAACCAATCCATCGCCGTGTTATTGACAAATTCGCTGGCTATTTGTGAGAAAGTCCGTCTACCTTCACCGAGTTCTGACACTTGTTGTTTGTTTTCCGAAGGATCACTGTCGTATACACCGCTGTTAGGATCAAAGTCACCAAAGAGTCGCGGTCCGTATTCGTTGATAAGTTGTGTAATGTCCTGAGATAGTTTTTCCCGAGTGTGTCGTAAGTTTGATGTACTATCAGGGTCTGCTAAAGCCATATACAAAGGTCGGAGTGATCTATCAAGTCAAAGAAAAAAAAAAAAAAAAGTCCATGAGTCATCTGTTCTTTTTCTATAGTCCCAGTATTCCATTTTTTCTTCTTCTTCTTCTTCTTCTTCTTACTTGTAAACGTCCATTCCATTTTCGCCGAATCGCATGCTTGCATAACTTATAAATGGTAGCATATTCCAAGTGGCAAGAGGTAGTCCAAATTTCCAAGTCCAAGTCCAATCAGTTTGTAAGCATATACCAAAGACAATTAGAGTGTATAAACCATATAACGTCGGAATCAAAACAAGACCAACCAAGAATTTCCAAGTCGCCAATACATCACGGCCAGATATCTTCACAGAAGAACCAGCGAGAGCCTCTATAAAACATAATCCGAACAAAGTCAAGACGACTACATATGACCATCCCTGACTCTCTCTTACCTCTTGCTTTTCTTGTACTGATCACTTTTGCAACAATCGCAATGGGAAGATTGAGAATAGCCCTATAAAAGAGACAAGGACAAAGTATAAATTAGTTTCGTTAGTGAGTGATATTTCAAACCCCGATTCATGCGCCCTTTTTTTCTTCCTTACCCAGGGAATGAGAGTAAACCCCATACGACCAAGACGATGATACGATGTAATAACAAAAAGAAGGTCCTCCATTCACGAAGATTGATTTCAGGTACTTGATGATCTTGTAATCCATGGTATTTTAATAGTTGATTATACGCCATCACTTTTTGTTGTAGTTCAATAACCTGGGGACTATCCTTGTACAAGTTGTACCCAATAACGAATCGACGATTAAGATCCACCACTTGAGCGATGTGAAGTTTTCGATTAGCAGCCGGTTTGTAGAGTCGTCGCGCAGCTTGAATCATCTATATATATATATATATATAAGAGAGAACAAGTTAGTTTCATCTTCATCACAAAAAACAACAACAACTTACCATCAACGTTTGATCGTTGGATGCATTCACAGTAACACTTTTCAAAGCATAAAAGATAGTATCCAAGAGATTCCCACATGCTTCACGTTTTTCCGCCCCACCCATTTTGAACTTTTCCACCAAAGCAGCAGGCACAGTGATCGGATTACCGAATTCAATAACAGCACGACTACGGAATCGATGAGCATGAAAGTAATTTAAACCACAGGGTACAATCTTGACATCCAAACCAGGGTATTTCGCCATTGCACCTAAAGCCATGATAGTGACACCAGCTTGATAATATATATAAAAAAAAAAAAAGAAGAAGAAGAAGATCGAGTTGGTTTTTATCCAACATGGCATAAAAGAAACTTTTTTGTGTTTTACCTTTAAAAGGAAGCATTTCGGCCCGATCATGACTCCCACCTTCTGGGAAAATGGTGATACATTCTCCATTATTGAGTTCGTCGTACACACGTTCATACACAGAATCTTGTTCGACATGAGGAATACATTTATAAGCAGCACCTTCCGGTTTGGTGAGTAAAGAGACGATCTTGTTGGTTTGTTGAGTATCCATCCATTTCTTGACTTCCAATTCAGTATCAGACATGACGCGTACCACCTGAAATTTGCCTGTGTTCTTGGGTAAAATGATTGTATCTTGAGGTCGGACTTGTGATAAGAAGCGAGTGTCCACACCTGATATCACCGTAGGATTGGTTTTGGCATTCAGCAAGTGGATTCTTCCTGCACCTGATTCCGCCATATCTTGAGGTCGAACCACAGGAACTATATCATAAAAAAAAAAAAGGACAAAGTTGGCATGTTTTATAAAGAGAGGTTTTGATACTTACTAGCATGGACAAGGCGAGCCAAGAACCCAATACCTTTTTGATGCATGGACTTTTCAGCAATCAAAAAAGAGACACGTCGATGACATTCCCGCATAACAATAAGAGGATCCACAAATTGATTGGCATGAGGAGCAGCAACAAAGATGACAGGTCCGGAAAGTGGTACTTTATGAGATGCTCTTGACCGAATTTCACGAAAGAAGATATCGAGCATAATGTTGAATAACCACAGTACGCAGTCATAAATCACATTGCTTCTTTGCTTCATGATGTATAAAGTTGCAAGTGTTTATTTGTTGATATGATGTGTCTATTGATAAATAACGCAAATATAATAATGGAATGTGGTGAAAAGGGAAGAGGAAATGGGGCAAAATAGACGCAAGTCGGCATTACAAACTTTTCGCACACCTGACTTGGAAAATAAGCCACTAACTAATTATATTGTGGATGGTTTCCACTGGAGAAAAAAAATGAGCCAATGAGCATTTACCATTATGCGCTTTATTCAAACATTTATCTGATGGAGAAAGCTGTCCAAATATGGAATCCAACCCGTCTTGCTCTCACTGTTGATTCACTTTATGGCATGAATCATGCTATTTTAATCGTGTGTCAATGACCCCTTCTTTCTTTTTATGTCTCCGAACATGTTATATATGTAGACCAACAAGAGATCAAAAGTAGGGTGGGAACCTACCTTTTATTTCCGGGAAAGTGTTCTGGCCATATGTAGATGTACGTATCCCATTATATAAATGCTAATGCCAAATTACCTTTTCATGCTTCAACTACATATCACTCCCAATGTATCCGACGCTTATATCTGCCTTGTTAGGATGAAAACTAAGAACAGATCGCACTACGGAAAAGCGTGCGATCATTCGTATTCACTTAAATGGAGAGTTTTCAACCAAGTATTACTATTCAGAGGGATGATCGGGGTACACTCATCCACAAACAATAAAGAATCGGATCAGAAATGTGGTCAGTGAATAAAAACATTGAGTTCATACGCATGTCGATATTTGAATGTTGCATGACTTTTATATTTTCATTGACTATAAAAGAAAAACTAAATGAAATATTACTTTGTTTATTCTTTGCTACTCTCTCTATTACTTTGTTCTCCATCATCTTTCATCTTGCTACATGAACAACAGAACTCCTAATGAAGACTCTTTGGCATGAACAACCGGTGGATGCCCCTATGGATGCTGCTCCTGCCAATGTATCTCGTCCAAGATGATGTTTATGTATTCGAGGTACTGCTGCAGGTAGATTGAGCAGTGATAAGTCTGATGAAGAGGAAAGCCACTGCCTTTGCAAATGCACGGAATGTAGGCAATATGTCATTCTCCCTGTCTGGTTATCATACTCGGGTCATTGTCCCCACTCAAATGACAATTGATGGGAGAACCAACCAGATGAGAATAAAAAAAGCAGGTGGAGCAATACGGAGGCTGTCTACCATTCAACTTGGGTACTGTATTCCTCATCTTCTTGTCCACTGTATCTTGTTATAAAGTAAAAAGATCCAATTATTGCCCTTACAACTGTATCCAACTGGCACAACTCTTATTATTTTATTTATCCACTTATAACAGCCATTCTACATCTGTGGATAATTACTTCAACTCATTTGTATTTCGATCTCTCCCAACACTACACCGGGAAATGTGGGCAAGAAGGATCTACTCTCTATTACTGTACTTATTATCTGGATGAACTTCTTTCAGTTGCGACCCTGCATGATGTTATCAATAAAAACAACAATGCTACTACTACCTCAATCCGGGGTCATTACATCTATAACCATATAATCAGTTTAGATTAGTATAGTTTAATTGCAGTATTAATATAGGTGGTATTAGTAAATGATTAACACAAGTACTCTAAACGATTTTTTTTATGGAACCGATTTTTGCAATATATAAAGGAACGCACCATATCTCTATTACGTATATGGCTTTCCATTTCTGGCAGACTACGTACGGTAAAGCCATTTCAGTGATGAATGTCGGGGTTTGCGAAGTCACTGTTTGCATAATATGCCACTGACGAAGATTGCCTTTTTTAAATTTCAATGTCCGACGGCGCTTTCCCCGATGGCGCACTCGCCGCAATATATTTTTTTCTTTCTTCTTTACTCTTTACTTACTTCCCTTGATATAATGTCAAACGAAAATAACAACAACAATACAAATATGAAGACTGCTATGATATTAGGTGCTACAGGTAAAACTATTACTAACTCTTGTATGGCCTAATCGTCTACACATCTTGACACTTTTTTTTTTTTTTTGGCTCCTATTGATGATTAGGTGCTGTGGGAAAAGAATTATTGAAAGACTTGTTGAAGAATGGGTCCTATACCAAGGTAGTTGCTCTTGGTAGACGTAAAGTTGTATTGGATGACACTATTCCTCAAGACAAATTGGTAAGATTATGATGACTCTCTTTTTGCAATACTCACGCTTCTTGACTTTGTCTAGGTACAAACAACCGTCGACTTTGAAAATTTGGAAGCTTCTCGTAGCTCATTCCGTAATGTCAAGTAAGTTGGAAAAGTGGGTTGATTGCATTGAACTTACTTTTTTTTTTTTTACTCCTTACTCTAGTGATGTTTATTGCTGTCTGGGAACTACAAAGAAAGATGCTGGATCGGCTGAAAAATTTGTAAAAATCGATCAAGATTATGTTGTGAACTCTGCTCAGATCATTGCTGAAGAAAACCCAGTGGAGACAAAGACTTCTGAAACATCCCCCAAGAGTAGCGTCCACTTTTTATACTGCTCATCCCAGGTAAAGTATATAAAACATAGGGTTTTAAACAAATGAACTCACTGACTTTTTTTAATTATTATTATTAATATAGGGTGCTGACAAGGATTCTTGGTTTACGTATATGAAAAGCAAAGGCCAAACAGAAGAACGTCTCAAAGAAACGGGATTCAGCAAGGTATCCATCTTCCGTCCAGGTGGACTCGAATTGGTTGAACCTCGTGAAAAACACCGATCGGTGGAACCCTTTGTGGACATGTTTTGTAAATTCAACAATGCACTTAACCTTCATTGGTCTATCTCCGTGGCTAATGTCGGTCTCGCCATGCGTCTGGCTGCAACATCTCCTTCCTCCATACCAGCAAGTGTTAAACCTGCGACAAACGATAAAAGTGGATCAACTGTGTATACTTTTACAAACAAGGATATGGATGAAATGACTCAAAAGGCTTGATTCTTAATGACTAGCATTTTATCTTAATTGTTCGTACAAATATCTCCTATTTTAATAAAAAAAACCATTTTGTTTTACTTGACTGTAATGCTGTTGTTGTTGTTGTATGATAGGGTTTGTATATCATCTGTATGTGTATCGAGATGACAATTTAACATTGGCTTTGCTGTGGTTACTCGAAATCTACACCGTGTCACTACAACTCCTTGCTTTCCCCTTTAGCTTCTTGTCCCACCCTATGAGGGTATTTAATGGGAATGTTTTTATGTTTTCCCTTTTCTTTCTTTTTACTTGTTCCCCACAACCTAACATTTTTTTTTTAAATGAGATCAGCTCTTCCTTCTGATCAATCCCTACCTTTTAGTTGTGTAGGGTGCTCGAAACCAATCAATGGCGGCTCGGTAGTTTCATTTGGAGAAGCGCTCTTTCATTTAAATTGGTATGTATATATAATGTTGAAATAGTGGTGCCAATTCAAAAAAATCATTTATCATCATTTCTACATACCTAGTTTCTCATGCGCCAAATGTCATCAACCTGTTGATCATCAATCAGATTTGTTATTCTTAACAGATGGTCGTCCTGTTTGTGAGGATTGCTCTTATGTGTGCAAACGATGTCATCGAGGAATTGGCGAAGAGGCAATCATGACTGGTAAAAAGGTGTCTCTCAGAGAGGGAGAGTGGTACACAGGAAGTAACCCATCTTATTTTTTCATGTCTTCCAGGTAAAGATGCTTATCACGCTGGTTGCTTTCGATGTGTGGCATGCAGTAAAATGATTGAAGATCTTATATATACTCAAACAAGCAGGGTCAGTCAATATAAACCATTTATATCTTTTACTTTGTTTTATACTCATTCTATTGATTACGTAGGGTATCTATTGTACGTCTTGTCATAAAGCATCAAAGAGTCGACCTCCAGGACCTGTACCTGATTTTGCAGATCGTCCACTACCAAGCATCCCAAATTCAGACAGCGATATGGTAACACTAGAGAAAAATCCAAAAAAGGGAAGGACGCTAAAATTAAACTTTTTACATTTTTAAAGACCAGCTCAGGGAATCAACCACCAAAACCCAATTCTTCTCTTTCCCACTCTTCTCCAGCTTTGTCATCTCATCATTCTTCTTCCCCTTCCCCTCCTTTAAAAATGAAGTCATCCCAGACTTTGGGTATAGGTACTATCTCCACTTCCTTATCAGAAACTACTAGTGCATCCTACTCCTCTTCTTTAAATGATACAGCGGTTGGTCCACTTGACCAACCTTTGGCGTTACCTGATATTCCATCACTCAACCTCTCCTTTTTTGAAAACGACTCTAATGATTTATCCAACTTGACACAGTCACTTGGCGCCAACTTGAGCAACATTGGTAACGATACATGTAAAAGTCTTGGCAAGACAAAAATCAACCGGGCTTCTGAAATACTGAAATCTTCTTTGGATAACCTTTCTTCAATGGTCAATGATGGTACTGTGGATTATCATGCTTCTACTATGAATGATATACCTGATGACGTGGCTGTACTCAAACAAAAGTTACAGGAAACATCTCATCGATTGGCGGTTACTGAAGCTAACTTTGCCGCTTTGAAGGTAGGGTTAAAAAAAAAAAACGATAACTGGCAAGAGTACACTGTTCACTCTTTTTTTTTTTTTTTTTTTTTTTTTTTTTTTTTTTTTTTTTTTTTTTTTTTTTTTTTTTTTTTTTTTTAGTCTGCTAGTCAAAAGGCGTTGGATGAATTCAACAAGGGAAAAGAAGAATTCTCTAAAGAGGCGGGGACACGACAACAACAAGAATACACTATATTACAGTTACGACATCAACTAGCCGCTATACGACAGACAGGGAAAACCACGATGAACGATGGTGGATCTTCTCTACTAACTGAAAAGGAACTGGATCGACTGGCCGGGATCAAGGTCGAATTGGAAAAGTCTTGCAACGAATTGAAAAAACGCCGTGATACTTTGGCCACCCAGATAGATGATCAAGCCAAGGGATTTCAAGCTGGTCTTGAAGGGTAAAGTAAATAAAACCAATGAAAAAGCACCAACTGGAAAAAGAGAACTAATAAACTTTAATCATCTTGTAACACCTCTTTAGCTCCGTCTTGGAGCAATATCACTTGGCTTTACAAGACCATATCAAGTCATTAATGGCCGAACGGGATGCACTTCAAGACGAAACGGATAAACTGAACAAGACTCGGGACGACGTGATTCATGAAATGGTGGTACTCAACACCAAGAACGCCGAACTATCCACAATGAACAATGATCTCTCTCGACGAATGACGGAACGCGAACGGGAAGCAGCAGCCATCATGGCCGGTACTGCTTTTATCCACAATACACCTTCACCTTCACCTTCCACTGAACTATTCCAATCCTTCAGCTCACCTACTACATCTTCCATGCAACGGAAAAGTAGTGAAACTAGCAGTATATTGATGCAACGGATGACGTCTCGGGATAGTAACACTAGCAACAGCATCACTGGATCATCGAAAAAGTTTAAACTGAAGAAACCCAAGTCCAACGTGTTTACAAAGATCACCAGTTATGGAGCCTCCTTTGGCAACAACAACTACAATGCCTCTTCATCTCCTCCTGGTCTTGCGTTTTATGGTGCTCACGAAAACCAAAGTCTTTACAATTTCAACTCGACGTCATCGATAAATATGCTCGAGGAAATGAAACGAAAAGGATCGAAACAATCTTATGATGGTACAACAAGTCCTGGCTCACATTGTTTTACTCCTACCTCTTTTTTACGACCGGTCAAGTGTAGTGCGTGTGGTGAAAAGATCTGGGGTGCGACGGAATATAGGTGTCAAGGATGTGGATCTGCCTGTCATGGAAAATGTGTATCGTGTCTACCCACTTTATGCTCTGCTACTTCAAGTAATTTGTCACTGATCAGTCCTACGGAATCAGAAGTCGTGAAATCAGGTAAGACTACGTCGTATACATGCTAATACTATCATTCACTCACTCTTTATTTCTAGTTAGCATTTTTGGCTCACAACTGGCTTTACGTGTCAATTTGGAAGAACGGGATGTGCCATTACTGGTGGAACAATGTATTCAAGCTGTCGAAGCACGCGGTATGGAACATGAAGGCATCTACCGAAAACCAGGGGGTGCCGCTCAAATGCGATCTATCCAAATGGCGTTTGAAACCGGTGAATTATTGGATCTGAAGGATGAAGATGAAATTAACGATATCTGTGCTGTTACCAGTGTACTCAAGCAATACTTGCGTGAACTGCCCAATCCTTTGTTGACTTTCGAACTCTATGATCTGTTTATGGATGCTGTCCGTAAGTAACACTCCTCTTTTATTAGGTTGGTAGTCTACTTACACTCTCTCTTTCAGGTATGCCACATGATGAAGCCAAAATCGACAAATTCAGTGAACTCATTTCCCAGTTACCCAAGGCCAATTATGATACCATGAAACTGCTCATGATTCACCTGGACAAGTAAGTAGAACAGTTGGATATGTTATCCATCTCACTAACTCTCTCTTGTAGTGTACAAAAACATAGTGAATTCAACTTGATGACCACCAAGAATCTTGCCATGGTATTTGGACCTACATTATTACATGACAAGGATGCGACGAGGGATTTATTGGATATGAGCTATAAAAATGCCACCATAGAATTCATTATTAATCATACCCCACTTTTATTCACCGATTAGATTTTTATAGATATATCTTATTGTATACTTTAACTCTTTTTATATTATTACCCCCCTCCTTCTTTGTATTCTAGTTTCCATCACACATATTATACACTCATAATACAAAAATAAATAAAAAACATAATTGTTACTGTTTACATGTCTATTCAATCCACGGTCTCGTTTTTTGCATTGATCGGAGTTATAATTAAACTCCGATACAAGTTTGATGATTTATCGCAAGCTATCTTTATTGATTAGTAGAAAGTAATAACAAAACAAAAGAAATCTGTTCAAACTATGGCTATGGCTATAATAAAAATTTTATTGCAAAACTAAAAGTAGGATCACCATAATTTGCATTTCCTTGTTGGGTTCATTGGAGAGCCCGCGGGGCAATTAAACGTTTTGGCGAATTCAGGCATGTTCTGTACTGCTGCATTAACACGTACACGAGCAGGTGAATGTACATCCCCAAGAATCTATCAAGACAAGAGCAAAAAAAGGGTATCAATAAAGCACCATCATCACTGATTGCTTTTTTAAAAATACCTTTTGAACAGCGCGTTCAGGGCGATCTTTTTCACACCATACACGACCAAAGTTGATAAAGAATAATGCTTCTGGAGACATGTCAATTCCTGGTAGTCGTAATTGGGGACTTTTCGAGAGCACTTGATAAGCTAGAGAGATACCACCATTATCAGCCAAATTTTCGCCCAGAGTCATCTAATAAAAAACGAATACTCGAGTTGGTATGTATTCCAGTCATCTATGTGATGAGCTTTTTTTTTTTTTTTTTTTTTTTACCTTTCCATTGATGTGGTGCTTCTTACCATCTGGGCCGTCTATACTGAAGCCATTATATTGATCAATGAAGCATTGGGCCTTCTCATTAAATTGTTCCTTTGTTGCATCTGACCACCATTGAGTTAAAAAGCCATCACCATCGTATAGTCGACCACTGTTATCAAAGCCATGCTATTATGATAAACAAAATGTATTATAGTTAGTTATCATTCATCACCAAATCCAATTGTATATTTATTTACCGTGAGTTCATGCCCGATGACCACACCAATACCACCAAGACTTAAAGGATCCGAATCAATATTAAAAAAGGGAGGCTGTAAGATACCGGCCGGGACAACAACCTACAACGCACGAACGAAAAGAATAAGTGAGTCTGGTTTCCCCTAGACATGATTTCCTGTTTTTTTTTACCGTACCTGATTGAATGTTGGACTAAAATAAGCATTGACCATTTGAGGTTCCATAAACCATTGATTCTTATCCACCGCTTGATTCAAATTAGCCCATCGTTTCTTTGCTTGCCAAGACGCCACTGCCAGTTGATTTTCAAATAGAGTTTCCGGATGAATCATCGACGCCAAAGCACCATAATACTTGTTTAAAGAGGTGGGTGATCGAATATCGGGCGAGATGGTGTTATACATTGACTTTATTGACATTTTCCCAATCTTGTCCAGAGCCATTTTTCGGGTGGTGTCGTCCAGCCAATCGATGGTTTCCAACCGCTTGGCATAAAGGTCATGAATGGCGTCCAGTTGTTCTTGTACCTTAAAAGAGGTGGCCTCATGATCCGAAAAGACACGATTGACAAAGTAATGACCGAGCAAGTCACCAAGGGCGTCATTGGTGCGTTGAATACAGGTGCGAAGTCGTGGTGGTGCAGATGTTCGTCCTGTGAGTTTCATATTTAAATCTTGCATGACATCGTTGGTTGTCTTGTTCACGAGATGAGCGGTTTCCCGTGCAATGGATAGTATAATGTAGTTTATAATGACTTGTTTGTCCGTTTCTGTCCATAGATTGGTCAATTGATCGAAATAATTAGGAGTCACGAGGATTATTTTCGCGGGGGTGATGCCAGGTGCCAATCGGTCAAAAAAGTGGTGCCAATCCAATATAGGGTAACGTTCTTGTAAAACATTAAAAGTGATAGGATTGTAAGCAGCTAGTGGATCTTGCAAATCTTCGCTGTTTGTGTAATATAGTGATGGATTAAAAAATGATAAGAAGAATGAAATAAACTTACAGAGGGAAAGACACTTTTGCCAGTTGAGTTTCAAAATCTACAGCTCTGTTCACAGCAGCCTCATCCAAATCAGGAAGTATCAGTTTTGACAACTTTAGCATTGTCATTCTATAAACAGCCAGATAGTCATCTTGCTCAAAGTATTCTTTTGATGGTAAACCCAAAGATGGTTGCATCAATGTAACCACATTTTGATTAGGATTCTTTTCGTCAGGGTCTACACCAACTGAGATCAAGGGGTTGGCAAGACCACTCAACTCGAGACGAACCAGCATGTTCAATAAACTCTTTTCTTGCTTTATAAAAGTCAGAAAACTGGATAGAGGCTGTGTACCAAGCTGATCTACAAGTTGCTCATTCATGCAAGATTCAAAAAAGTGTTTGATCATTTCAAAGTTGGCCTGGTCTGCTACCCTTTCTTCGTCATTAGATGGAATTGATGTCACGGCATCTTGATATGTTCCAGTTAATATCCCCTCGATGACATGAATGTTTTCATCTCGAAGCTTCATAAAGTTACCAACGCCTATAACAGCATAACAGGTTAGTTTTTTTTTTTTTCCTTTTAATGTCAGAGAATAGGGATTTTAAACCCCGATTTTGCATGAATTTTGGCTTACTTGATTCGGAATCTGGAATAGTGGCATTCTTGAGCCATCCTCCACCTAGAACAAGGGAATTGAGCAAAAAATAAAATGGAGAGGGAAAAGGTGATCATTGCTTACATGTGTATTGGTAAAAGTCGCTGCAAGGATCAACATTAAAATCAATATCCGCCAGTATATTCACTGCAGATTGTATACAGCTTGGTGTAGCACATACTTCACTAGAAGAAGAGGGTACTGACAATGACACCATCAGAATGTATAATAATGTCAAGTTTTGGTTTCGTGACAATCATTGCACTTGGTTTTTATACTTTGAGGGAAATATATGACTTTTTTTTTTTGTTTGTTTGTCGCATGGAAATTATAACTTACAAACATGCCAAGCGTAAAGTCCTATCGGTGATGATTGTGTACTTTTTTTTCATTCACTTTTTATATACCAAAGTTTACATACGTATAGTTACTTGATGAGCTCTGATACCAAGTTGATTTCAACTCTGATCAACAAAATTGCCGCAAAGGTGGGTGCCCAAAAATTAAATTGATGCTACTTTTTTTTTTTTACTCTCCTTTCTAAAACCCTATTCTTTAACAAGCTTCCTTATCACAGTGGACAATCCTTTGGAACTTTGGAACACGACCCTATCCTACGCATATCGTAAGTATAATGCCTAAATTATTGTCTTTGGTTTTTGTTTAGAGGCAATACTAAACCGTTTTTCAGAGGTAATCATGTCAGTTTTACTTGATCTCCTTAACAGTATTCTCAACATGAATTACTTGACAACTTTATAGTAACATCCTTGATTGAACTTGCAAAATACCGATTGTCGACTGTTATTCAAGGTATAATCACAAGCATTGAAAACGGATCTTTGGTAAGTAGAGAACCTCTCTAGTAATTGACTCCTGTAACTAACTTTTATTACTTCTTAGCCCCCACCACCAGAAGAAGTGTCTGGTAATAGAATCGTCCCTCTCAAGTATGTGCAGACCAACCTCTTCTTACTCCAACTACTCTCAGTATGCATGCAACAACATTGGCTATATCTCGACACTGCAATAACTCATCCAAATACAATCAACCATCAATTACGTGACCCACCACCTTTGGATACCCAGCTCGCAAAACATGTATTGGATATTATGCTACGCTTCATGTACCATACATCTGATCCATCCAGGGAACGGGCTACCTTCTTCACTCACCAAATGTACTGCTACTCTGATCGGCAATTCACTCAAGGTGGCTGGTCCAACTTTACCGTATTCATGTCTCATCTTCATTCCACCAACATCATGGCCAACATTTACACAAAGGCGTGCCGGGTAATATATTATATAAGTGCCAGTAATTGGGCACTGGTCTTGTCCAAAATCAAGTCATATGTCCGACACCTCTCCACCACGTCTGAAGAAACACCTGATACGCTGATGCTACGACTATTGGAATGCTCTTGTTTGAATTCCCGGCGCTTATCTATGGTCTTGACCGAACTACAACTCGGGTTTTTAACCTTTAAGAAAAACACTCAACTTAATCTTGCTGTGCACTTGAGAAGGGGGATTTGGAATTGGGTGGAAGCTTTTCCTATCGAATTTGAAGATTTGCAACTTGGTCACAAACGATTAGAAGGTAGTCCGGAAATCTTATTTGACATGTGTAACTCTTTGGCTGATACAGCAAGAAAGAAGACTTATTTTTGGCCTCTTCAAAACATTCTGCTGATGCTGTGTCCTGATATACTTTTAAACATTACCTTGAACTATAATACTGGAAACTTCTCCAAGAAAGTAAGTATTGAAATAGAAATTGTCATTGATTGTACTCAAGCCTTACTTTGTCTTTAATAGAGTCAATTCCTGAACGCATTAAAGATGGCGATCAAAGGTGACCATATGGCGGAAGTGGCTGTCATTTGTTATACTGATATCTGTTTGGCTGCTCATAAATTACCCAAGGATGCTGGCTCGGCTCTATGGAATATGGTGCTTTATGTAATGGATGATTTGAAAACTTGGATCTTTAACCCCACCAAATCCTATGTACATGGTGCTGATATGCTGAATGCTGGTGTTATCCTTGATCGCAAGATGCTAATACGTGATGCCGACTTTGCCCTTTTGCAACTATCTCTGGAATACTTTGTCGACAGTATGGAACAACTTCACTCCATTGTGGAGCAATCTCTGGCGGGGAAAGCAATTAGACTTAAGGTGGGTGTATTGGTGGAATCTGAACTCCCTCACGCAATATTCAAGTCTCTCAAAGAATACAAAATCATGGGCAATTACACCAAGCGGACATTCTTCCAACTGACGTCTATGCACCAGGATCAGCTCAACAACCCAGGAAATACTGGCACTAGTCATAACAACATAAATGCCATTCGCTCAAAATCAGCATTTGGCTATTCGATACCTTTGGGCGGCACAATGAACAACAAACGCGATGACGCTATGGCTGTAGATCCGGTTGATATGATTCTCGACATCTTGCTTATTATCCGGACGCGACCTACATATATCCTATCTTGTACCGAATGCGCCAATGATCCCAACGAGGTGGCCAAAGTAATCATCACCATTACCACTTATCTGAATGATCCGTCACCCATACTGGCCGATGTTGCTTCTTCCTGCTTGTATGCTCTCCACCAACCTGATATGATTCTCAACTGGGATAAATCTGAACGTTTTTTGGTGACTTACTGGCAAGTCGGCTCTCAAGTGCTACTATTGGTTTCCGACTATATTCTAAATCATCGTCATGGAAAAGGATTAGGATTGAAACGACTGGTCAATCTCCTCAAACAGTTACTGGAAGTCAATATGACTATATTAAAGTCACGGAAGGTAGAGAAAGAAAAAAATAAGAAGAGTATTTGCAGATCATGCCTTTAACATTTTTTTTTTTATGTACCTTAGATTGCAGCCTCAAACGAGACAATTATAAAACTATGGTACCAGACCTCTTCTGCTCTTGAAACAACCCTTTTGGTTCTTTTATGTTCCACGGACGATTTTATATATGCAAGGGTGACAGATTGCATTCGGATACTATGTGAAGAATATCAAACTTTGGACAATATGGGAGAAATACAACTACTGCGCTGTACTATGTATGAAAATAATGGTGCCTATATGGAATTAGTCTCTCGTTTGGATATTGTAACGGGTGGAAGGAAATCTCATCAAAAACGATTAGGGAGGGTCTTGCGTCAAATGACAATATGTACACCTGGAAACTTGGCAGCTTGGAAAGAAATTTGGAAACGATGGAGGCGGATGACACCTCGAATCACGTATCCAGAGCTAAACACCAGCAGCAATAATAATCTCGATGGTATATTGGGATCTTCTACCAATATGGAACGCCGCAACAGTGTCTCTACCTCGTTATTTTTACAGCATGGTGATACTCCCAACAACAACAACATAACAGGGACAATAACTAAAGCAGATCCATCAACATCCAAAATCGACGAAGACCCAACCATTGAATGGGAATATTATACTGGCTTTCTCTCCATTATGGCACAGGTGTGTTTGACTACAAACGAAGACGAATACCACATTTTATCCAGCTCACCTCAGTATTCTAAAGATCAACAAGGACACTCATCATTTCTAAGCACCTCATCAAGTCTTGGATCCGATTCTCGTCGCGCAAGTGAAGCAACATCGACATCACCAGGAAAAACGAATGAAGCCATGGCCGATGAATTTGTGGGAACAATGGTCGATCTCTTGGTGTGCGACAATCTTATGGTGCGGGAACGGGTACGGGAAATCATGGGTGGAGATATGACACCGGCACTCTACTCGATTATTATACAACATTTCAAGCTTTATATGAATGCCTGCTTTGAACAAAAGAAACCTGTTTACGATGCTCGGCGGATTCTCTTTGTAGACCAATCCATCTCTGTGCTACGGATTATGCTTACTCGACCTGAAAGCGCTGATATTTTAGTGGACGCAGATTTTATCGAACTAATTGATCAATTCTGCACCTACATCACTGCTCTAGACGACAATGACACCTCAAAAAAGATCAAGATCAAGCTATGCCAATTCTCGGGGTCATTATTGTCGCAGCGAAACCAGCTTTCTATTCACCAGGACATCGTGGTGCGATCTACTTTGCTCAAATATATTCACCAATGGACTAGCAACTTTGATTTCAAATTTACTGGCTCACTTTGGCGTGAACCCCCTCGACAAAAACAACTGGACCTCGATAATCGGCAACAAGATGAACAGCGCAACGAATATCAACACATACGGGTATCACAAGGACAACACTTATCCATGTCAAAACCTCGGACATTGGAGGACAATCTACAAATTGATTTGGACATGGCATGTTTGAAAACCATGGTGGTCGTCCTACATCAGCTGCCATTGCAACCTACTGAACCTACTCGTGAAGTTGATTTGATTCAACGGAAAAGTAAGCTATTTTACAAATACTTTACGTTTTTCCTGCAATTACTGGATCGATGTAAAGCGTCGGAGGCAAGTCAATATATATATATATATATATATATATACATGATGGAAAAATTAACTCAATTACTCTCTATTTTTACATATCTTAGGCGGAAATGCCGAATGATTCAACAACGGCAACAACAAGTATGAATCGCTCCAACATTGGATCCTTCAAGGATAACATTATCCTCTGTCTATCAAATCTCCTTGGCGCAAACGTAGATGTGGGCCTCAAATACTCTCTCTCCATGGGCTACCATCAAGATATTCCTACTCGATCAGCTTTTATGCAGGTGCTGACCAATATCTTACAACAAGGGACGGAATTTGAAACTTTGGCGGAATCTGTCATGTCTGATAGATACAGAAAACTTGTCGATGTAAGTATATATAGTGGTTCAACCTAGTAAAGAATTACTAAAACTTTTTTATTTATATGTTTTGTAGATGTTATTCCAATATGATTATGCCATTCCTCTATCTTTGTGCAATGTCTCTTCGACATCTGAAACTGATAATGTGGCCACAGCTCTCCTTGCAAGTTTTGCTTCTCGAGGGAAATCCTTAAACTTGCTCCGTTTATTGATTGAAAATGAAGTCCAACAAACAAGTAAGTTGCCATTTTTAACTAATATGCAAGGAAACTAATTGACTTTGCTTTTTTTTTTTTGTATACATCTCATATCGTTGTAGTCAGTGAAAGTGATCTATTCCGGAAAACAAGCATCGCTACAAAATGTTTAACTTTATTCGCCAAAGCCAATGGATCTGATTATATCGCCTCTGTGCTCAAACCTGTGATGGATGAACTATCAGCTTGGCCTGAAGACAAACGTCGCTTCGAATTGGATCCCAACAATACTGGTTACGATGGAAACAATATGAACAACGTTATCTCTGCGACAAGTTTGATTTTGAAAGCTATTTGTAACTCGGTATATATAGCCCCTGAATGCTTCCACTCGGTGTGCAACTTTATCTTGGCGTCTGTCAAGGATCGGTTTCCAGAATCGAAATATACTGCTGTTGGGTCCTTTATCTTTCTTCGATTCTTTTGCCCGGTGATTGTCAGTCCTGAATCTGCTGGATTGGTCAAGCCTGGCCTGATTGAAAAGGATTCTCGGCGTGGTCTTCTTTTGATTGCAAAAGTCATCCAAAACATTGCCAACAATGTCTTATTTGGTGCCAAAGAAGTTTATATGGTGGTGCTGAATGACTTTGTGACGGAGAATATGTATCGAGTGACCAACTATCTACGAACCATGTCTTTTATCAACAACGACAATATCAACAACTCTTATATTCAAGATAAAGGTATATCACCACAGATGACCGACACCGACTATCGACTCTTACATTGTGTGTTGGCCAAAAGCTTTGAAAAGATACAACATGATCTATCGACGAGAAAGCTTTTGATGTTTGATAATCAAGAATCAATGACATCCTGGAACGACTATATGGAGGAATTCAGCATGCTATTGGTACAATTGGGGCCTCCTTCCGAAACTGTCAAGACTGCGGAAAACTTTGGTTCGCAACAACGATACATCAACAAGATGAATAGCCGACAATATACAGAATTCATGCGTAAAAGTAGCAACAGTAACACCAATGTGATCGCCCAAAGAAATATCTGTTATGCTGGTGGAAACTCGATAAAAGGAGAGTCGGTCCTTTACTTTATCTTTCGACGGATGCGTGTTGATGATGTGGATATGGAACTATTGATGTATTATGTTTTTCAGGTAAGACACTGTTTGTCCCCAACTATGTATCGCTCAGCTAGCTTTCTCTGTAGATGATGGAAAACATGTACGGAAAACCCTTCTTGTTTGTATTGGATGTCACTCAATTTGGACCTGACAATGAAATTCCAAAAGATCGCTTATTGCAGTTCTCGGAACTGATACCACAAACTACCTTGTCCAATATACCAACCATTATTGTATATAATCCCAACACATGCTTCCGGAAATACCTCAAACGATCAAATTATTCCGAAAATCACAAAATCACCAAACTCATGACATTTGCCATCACAATGAAGGAACTGGCTGAATATATCGAACCATCTGAAGTAAAACTTCCTAAAACAACAGGCAATTCAAAAAAATCATGCGTTTTCTTAATTCATGCAAACTAAACACTACCCCCTCCTTTTTTTATAATAGTGGATTTGGAAGATGATCCTTCAACAATCACCTTCTTCCCTGTGTATCGAATATGGCAATACAACGTACAAACACCTGTGACAATAAGGGTCGGTACCGAATATGTACAAATGATATCCAATCGTAAACAAGAAATGATCTTTGGGTCTCTTGCTTTGACCAACGATGTTTATCATATCTCTGAAATTCAAGGCTTCTCAAGTGCTGGTAGTCATGGTGTCCAAGCAAATCAACTCTCCTTTATGACAAGCGTAGATAAGACCACTATCTTTCTTCGAACACCAAAACACAATAGTTTGTTACATGTCAGTCAAAAAAAAAAAAAAAAAAGAGGACTCATTAATAACACTTTTTTTTGGGGGGTGGAAATGTGGTTATACATAGGCAATTCTGGATAGCAAAAGACGATATGATGCATCAAAACCATCAACCTTATCCAATCGTATCATCAGGCCAAGTGATGTTCCTGGGCGACTCCTAAATATGGCGCTACTCAATCTCGGTAGCTCGGATTCTAGACTTCGCTTGACGGCATACAACCTACTCTATACTCTCTGCAGAACCTTCAAATTCAAGGTCGGTACTAACTTGTTGAATGCAAAAGGTAAGTCCAAACTAAAAAAGAAAAAGAAAAGTAATTTCATTCTTCTTTATTGATATTTTAGAGCTTTGCATACCTCCGAATTGCTTCAAGTTTGTATCTAAAATCAGCGGAAGACTGGCAATAACGGAACAACATCTTACCCTGGAATTCCTGAATGAATGCTTCATTGGATTTGACAAGTCGACCGAAGATCAACGCTACCTCTGCCTACATTATATTACACCATGGATTCCGAATCTAGGCGAAACCTCCCATGGAACACCTGAAGAAGTGACAAAGACAAAAGAAGTGGTGCGAATGCTTATAAGTATCTCGCTCAAAAGTGTAAGTGTATATATAAAATAACGGGAGGAACAGTGAATATTTGCTTCAAAATTAAACACTTTTTTTGTTTTTAGATACATACATCGATCCAAACCAAACTATGGAAAACTTTGGGGACTATCAACACTGTCTGGGATTTGGCGATCGAAGCAGCCCTCGATATCTCGAAAGAACATGGATTAGGATCAAGAGAAGCTGAAATGATGGCGGATACATGCGTCACTCTCTCGAACATTTTGGTACGTAGCAAACTGGTAGCAATGTCACTTCGATTACTTCGACATACAACATTTAACCCGACAAAATCATTGATGGATCATCCTTATTGGCTGGATATTGCTATACTTACAAGATTCAACCTGATGCTCTCCTTTGATAACTGTGGACCCGTGAAAAACTATGTACCTGACATCTTTCACATTGTGACATTACTTGTTGGCGTGGGACCTACTCTGATTCGAACGACAATACACGGGATAACAATCAATCTGATCCAGTCACTATGTATCTCGCCAAAGCTGGCGAACAACAATAGGCGGGAACTACAACAATTGATGGGTGAAGCTGGTGAAAAACGTACACAGGTGATGTTTGGCCTGGTAAAACCTTATGCGAATGCTTTCACCACTTGCCCTGATACATTGACGGATCCTCTTGCCGAACCTTTCGACTTGTCGGTGCTTCAAACTATTATCGCTACTTTTCTTCGGGTCATTGACATTGGTGCGCCAACAACTGATATCTCTAATGCGTGGCGGGCTCGATGGATGAGTCATATCACCAGCATTGTATTCCAATCCAATCCACCCGTTCAGCCTCGTGCTTTTGTTGCTTTGGGATGTCTTGGGCGACAACAAGTGGATGATGATCTTTTATATCAAATTTTGTGCTCTTTGCGGCGTGCTCTCTTGACATTCGACCCTGAAAACCCGGCTCTTGTCCTCAGCATCACCATGTGTCTAAGCAATATAGTGGAAAACATTGAACCTGACTCTCGCTACCTGGTGGCTTTGTTTTGGGTGGCCATGTCGCTGTTATCTATCAACCATCAAGAGTTAATCTGTCATGCTACGGAACTCTTGCAAGGCGTACTGCACTCGTTAAACTCGGCCCATCTCTTTGACCAAGGCGAAACAGCGATGAAGAAACTATTATTTGATGCACGGATACCCTATGGCGAACTCTCTTACCAATTGGATAAGGTGAATGGCGTTAACTTTGAAACTCACTTCTCCTTTGCCGTGGTGGGGATTCTCATGAAAGGATGGGCTACACCTCAAGGAAAAGAGCTGGCTCGCCAATGCTTGTTGACGTTTTTAAACTGTGCGACTCGACATGCCAAAGATACTGTGGACGAATCCATGCTTGGGTATGTCACTAGTTTAATATCTGTGGCAAGACAGGCGCAGTCAAGACAAGATGTACTTCGATTTGCTGGTGTGCATTGGGAAGGGAAAAGCGACAATGAACCACCCAGCAGCAGCAGCTCAGCAAAACCTCCTCAAAGTAATAAAAAACTCTGCTCACTATCCAATGTAGAAGCTCTGTTTGAAAAACTGAACATTCCTGATGACGACACGGCACTTTTATTCTTATCCTGTCTGGTGGCACAATTAAAGCATGTGGAAGACGAAACGGAACGGCTCTTTTTATACCAACTATTATCGCATGCCGCAACCATTATGCCTGATGTCTTTTGTATCGTCTACTCTACCCTGCTACCACAAATCAACACACTCATCATCTCATCCAACTCTATTCTTTTATTGAACGCCATCCAATCCATCCTCATGTCTGCTTACTCGGATTCAAGGTTTCAACACCTCGACAAGACAACCATGCATGATCAACTGGCATCACTCGGTTTCTTGGTATTTGAAGATCCGACTACGCCCATGACACCTGGTCGCATGACTGAAGTCTCTTCCTTGGCTGGCCTAATTGTAGAACGTATTATTCAATAGTTTGTTTGTATTGTTAATAAAAAAAATGTCTTTAATTTATATAATGGATATATATTTTTGGTCTCAAGTAGTACATTGTACAATTTGTATCACATCATATCACACACACAATAAAAGAGTCTAGCTGTCACAATGATGCAAAATAAAGAAAAAGAGGGCAAATATGTGCATTAAGCGGGATTTGAATAAGTGCATGAATGACAGTTTGGTACAAAAATCATCATCATCTGGACTTTAACTGTCACGAGACAAAACAAAGAAAAGTGTATACAAATAAACGAAAAAAAAAAAGGTCAACACGGAGAGAGGGGGGAATGACGTTGATTGGGCTGAAACGTTTCTGTAAGACATATGAACGCAAAGAGTCTTGACAAAAGCAAAATTGCAAAAAAAAACTATTTCTCTTTTAATGAAAACTCTGTGAATGATTAAGAGTCAACCAAAGACCTCTTGTCAGTTGATGTTGAGAAGAAGAAGAAAATGATCCCCTTTTCTTTGCAGTAGCTATTTAAACCCCGATGCCGACGAGGTTATTAAAAAGTAGTAAGTATGCAGGATCCTATTTTGTCGTCTCTCTTTCTCCTTTTTTTTTATATTTATTTATTTATTTCATACTATACCAATGTCCAATTATCAAGTAGCAACATGGAATAGAAAACGTATACCCAACTTCTTATACCGCGTGGCACATTTGACAGTAAGTCGATAAAAGAAAAGGAAAGAAACCAACGTCTCACTTGCTCCTTTTTATTATTATTGGTATCATTAGTGGATACGTATCAACGAATCAACCGAAACACGACTCTATATTCTTGCCACTGTATTATCTGTGGTGGTGTGTATCATTTTGGAAGCGCTTATTGCCCGTTCACAATCACGCGCGGCGGCCCTTGTCCGTTTATCTGATATAGCCGCTGGTGGCTCACCCGATCTCAACAGTGCGTTTGGTCACATTGATACTTCTCAAGATCCTTATATCTTTATTCTCGTCTCTCTACAACGGTTAAAAGATGAAAACGTCTTTTTTGTCCTCTTCCATCTCTTTCAACTTTACCTTGGTATTGATGCTGTAAGTAACTCCCCAACGAAGAATGACAAAAAAAAAAAAAATTAACTTGTACTTTATTTTATCCGTATATATAGATTGTGCGACAAAGTGTATTCCAACTGATTGCTCATACAACCAATGAATTCTTTAGTGTGATCTTTGCCTTGATCCAAATGGGAGAAACTTTATCTTGGTAAGTCAACACTTGTTGACAGTATTGAACTCATTTCTATCTTGAACAGGCAATCAGCAGTGGTCAATGTGGATAATAAAACGCATTTGATGACTGACACTAGTGACTTTTGGGTAGCATTACGGATAGAGATTGGACTAGCCACGACGATATTTTTCCTAACGTGCGTATTGGGCTATTTATGCAGACAACTCCTCTTACAGGTAATAATAATACATAATGACATCCTACTCATATTACTTATCCTTTTATAGTTTGGCTGGAATACATATAAACGACTAGGTGCAGATATCAAATTACAAGGTAAAAAGAAAACAAAGAACAAAACAATGAAGGACTCACATGATACTTGTTTCTTTTTAGAGCGATTCCTCAGGGCACAGGTCTTTTTACTGATTCTCAAACTGGATGCATTCTTCCATATGGTGTTTTCTGCCTTTTGGTTTGTGGTGATGACTCAAGAAGGATATTTTCAACGTGATACTCCCGCATTGATTTGGTATATACTTCATCTTTTACTCACTCTGATTCAAATCCCTTCTCTCTTTGGCGCTCGATACTCGATAAGAACGGAACTTCCGGGTGTGATGATTGGCTTTTTAGTGATCCAAAGTTTGATCATTATTGATTTTCTCATCATCTTGCAACAAAGTGCTACTTCTTGGGTGTTTTGGGTCTTGGCAGGTAAGAAACTAGTTATGAGGGGGTGGTATGTGTATACCTAATTGCATGATTGTTATTCTATGTAGTCTGCTTGGCGATCATCTTATCCATTGTAAGTACTAGACCAAAAACAATCAAGCGGGGATTGAAAATGTCGTATTGTATAATATTAAAACGTAGGTAACAATGGTATTGGGGGCTATGGTCGTACGGAACTTTGACAAGGGACTGAAACCACACAGTAAGATGACTTTTATAAATATATATTAAAGATGTTATTGATACCAGTGATCTCTCTGTCTCTCTTTCTCTTCTTTATTATAGTACAGCGCTTATTTGATGAAAATTACCGGGAAAGGTTTAGGAATACGACACAAAAGAATAACTCTTGGGTGATCGATGATGATGACGACGACAACGTTGGTCCTTCCCTTCCCCAAACTCACTAGATATAGTTTTCATTGTAAATGGCTGAATAGGATGGAGCACGTGTCCTTATTTATAGTACATTATTCTGTATTCTTGATTACCTTTGTAATCATACCATTTGTAGTAACTCCCTTGTGATTTGTTTTATAGTATATATTAGTTACAATAGCATATAGCTTACATGTAGTTGTTGTTTTTTTACCCTTTATATAACATACATAATAAAAACCAATATCTTTTAATCTATCAATACACAAAGGAAACTGAAATTCTGTATAGGTTAAATATAAAATGACAGTAAGTGTAACACCTTTTGACCCATAAACGTGGTTGGTTTGACATACAATATTACAATATTTATTCCTCATGACGTATATCATACTTTCTCGCTCTTTTTTTTTTTTTGAGTTCAGGGTCATCATTCCACATGATTTTATGGAGAAAAAGGTGATGGCCAACCTAAATATCAACCCTAGTACAAAAAATATTCATTTTCACACTCCACTTCTTTTGATTTATATATTCGCTATTTCGTTTTACAACCTCTTTTCTCTTTTTCTTTTTCTTTTTGCTTGCTTATACAACTCCACTTTATCGGCTCCTATTGATTTTTTTTTTCTCCTCTTCGCTTTTTCCTCAGGAGCTCACCTTTTTGTGCAGGATCGGATTTCTCCACTCATTTATCAGCCCTTAACGAACGATCGCATACTTCTCTCTCTCTCTCTCTCTCTCTCTCTCTCTTCTCACCACAACCACAATGAAATTAAGAATTCCTTCAGGATGCTCGAAAAATGATAAAGATACCATTGTCGATAAAGTCAAAGGTTTGATCTTTGGTAAGTTACACACACACAGCATCGACGGATTTCAATTCCCGCTTATTCAAATACCGATTTTTTTTTCTTTTCAGGTGCAATCATTGGTGATAGTCTTGGCTTGGCTACAGAAGGCATGACCAAGAGTGAAATCAATCATGTATATGGTGATGGACCTATTCGATTTGGTATGGAAGATACACAAGGTGTTCCCTTTTTACGTGATGACTATCGAGCTTCATTTGATGAAAAGTAAGTAGAAAAAAAAAAAAGAAAACATTTCATCATCCGCATTGGGACCATCATCTAGGGGTAAGGAGGCACGCATCTTTTTCTGTAAAAATAATAATATTAAGACTGGTCATAATCAACAACAAATAAACAGGATAGCCTTTCAAGGAGGGTGATGATGATCACAAGGGGGAATCAGAAAATGAAAAAAGCGGGATTTGAAAATTAAAACTATCCAAACTTTTTCTTTTTTTAAATTTAACCTTCTTCCTCTTTCTGTAGTGACTTTGGTGGCGATGCTGAACAACAACTCCTCGTACTTCAATCTATCATACAAAACGAAGCCTTTAACTATAAAGAATACGCCAGACTATTAGAAGATTATACTCAACATGGATTACAAGGCCTTGCCAAGAAACCTGTAGGCATCAACAAAACCAACCAAGTGGTAGTTGCTCATCCCGAATTCCACACTAATCCAGTAAGTGAACTATCAATCCGTTTGCTCCATACTAAATTGTTCTTCTTATTAGCGAAAAGCTGCTGTTGAAGTCTGGCTTACTACCAACAAACTACGTGGAGCCAGTGGCGCGCTTGTCCGTGCTGCTTTACTAGGTGTACCAAAATTCTGGGATGGCACCACCGTAATTGAAAACACCACCGACTGTTGCCGTATTACCCATCCAGATCCTCGATGTATGATCTCTTGTGTTATTGTATCCACTTTGGTGGCGAGGATTCTACGTGGTCAAGACTTGGAAACAGACGACTACGAGGACAATAACACTTCCAACCAATTCAACGACACTCATCATATTAATATTGCCAATAAGGCGACCATACCTTCCTCATTAACTTTACCACCTACACCAACCGATAATCATAGAATGTCATCATCATCTTCTTCTCCCAAACCACAACAACCACAGACAAACAATAATATCACTCCTCCACCTTCCTCACCTACTTCCAGCTGCTATTCGTCATCATCCTACCACCTCGACACCGATATCACTCTAATGAAGATTGTAGGTAGTGTGATTGAAACTAACAAGGGCATCTTGACAGCACCCAACACGGATCCTCTGTTCACTACCCCTGAAACTGATATCAACCAAACTCGGCAATACTATCAACATCTGGTGGAAACATGCTCTTATTTTGAAGATGGACCGGTGGATTTCGGCTTTTTACAATTGGATTCTCTGGTCAAGGACGAACAAGAAAGTACACGCTATGATTCGTTTAAATGCCTAAGTGCTGGTCTTTATACATTTACTCGTCATCTCCCACCTGGTCAAGAAACGGAATACTTTAAGCATATTCTCATGGATCTCGTGATGCAAGGTGGGGAAGCTGATACCAATGCTACTGTGGCTGCTGCTTTGTTGGGGGTTCGCATTGGTTATTCCCAGCTTCCTTCCGAATGGGTGGTCGGTCTTAAACGATGGGAATGGTTGGAAGACCGGGTGGATGAATTCTGTAGTCTCCTCTAGTCATACATACCATTATAAAGTTTAATCTTTACCACTCCTACCCTGTACCACCATATATATATATATATATACGAACAATATATCTTTAAAACCCATCAAGATGATTTTACCCTTACTTTACCATATATATATATATATATATATATTATCTCCCCTCAATTCGCATAGTTTAGTTGGCTTTACCGCGCGCACACACACACACACAATTTAAATATAAATAAACTACCATTTTTTTTTGATCATCATCATCCATATTATATGTGCATTAATGCATTATGCAAATAACAATTGTTTTTATTCATGTGTTAAACTATACTAGTATAAATATTGGTACTAAACTAAATGTAGGGGATGGAATACTATACTAAACTAAATGAAATCATGATTCTTCACCACTCGGTCCACCATTTCACATGACATACCCAGGTAATTCGAGGGATCACACAATTGCTCCAACCAAGTATCACCACCATTACTTGCCACGGCCTCCTTGATCCGAGGGTCTTGTTTGAGTAAATCGATCAGCATACAGTCCTTGTCCAAAGCTTGACGACAGAGATCATAGACAATGTCATGGGCAGTTTGTCTACCCCCGAGTGCGTCTGTCAAACCCATCATCACTGCTTCAGATACGATTAACCCATTAGTCAATTTTAAGTTGCGTGCCATGGCCGCTGGGTGAACCATCAACCCTTCCATCAAGAATTTGGTTTGAGAGAGTACACCTGATGTAAGGATAAAAGCTTCAGGTAAAACAATCCATTCTATATAAATAAATAAAAAGTGAGAGAGATATCAATAAGAAGTGCGTTGTTTTTTTTACCTATTTCCCAGGGCCCAGTAGATCTTTCATGATCTGCTACCATGGCATCCATCAATGCCGCTGAATGTTGTCGTACAGTTGCCGCCATAGAGTGGATATAAGCACAACTGATAGGGTTGACTTTTTGTGGCATGGTCGAGCTGGATCCCCTATGCGGTATATACTTTTCGGACACTTCACCGACTTCAGTTTGCATCATCAGCTATGTAATATATATATATAGTAAGTAAGTATACAAGAAGGGTTTCCTTTTTACATGACTTGCCTTGATATCAGTAGCATTTTTTGATAAAGTGGCACAGAGCAAGGCCAAATAAGCCCCCACTTCAGCAATACAATCACGTTCAGTGTGCCATGCAATATCAGGTTGATCCAGACCGAGTTCTTTTGCCAATCGTTTCTGGCATTCCAAGCCTTGAGATCCTAAAGATGCCAATGTCCCTGCCGCACCACCAAATTCAAGTACTAACACTGATTGTTGTAATTGGGTTAATCGTTTCTTGTGTCGTTGTAAAGTGGCCAAGAGACGAGCCATCTTGAATCCAAATGTGATTGGCACCGCTTGTTGGAGATTACTTCTAGCCGCCACTACGCACACACTATTAGTACCTAGTTAGATATCTGTTTTCACCAAGAACTTACTCGGTAAATCACGGTATGTTATTGCCAAAGAAGAGACAGCGATAATGATGTGGCCTAGTAAAGTATCGATATACACCAACCCGTCCCGTATTTGCATGACCGTAGCCGTATCCGTGACATCCTGAGTCGTCGCACCATAATGACAGTATTCACCCAACCCATTGTCACAGTTTTCCACCAGTTGACGTACCACTCCTAATACAGGGTAGCCAATAAGTTCCGTTGTTGATTTCAGTTTTGTCAAGTTCACATGGTCCAGATTAGCCTTTGACTTGATTTCCACATACGCTTCCATGGGAATGATTCCCATGTCACTTTGCACTTTGGCCAAAGCCACTTCCCAGTCCAGATAGTACTTTGTGCGTGTTTCGTCTGACCAAATATCTAATTCATATAAAGATCACCCCATCCCATGACATGAAGACGATTAGTTGAATGAGCAATATCAAGCGAGAGAGTAATGACTAGTTTTCATTGTTAAACAACTTACTGCGCATTTCGGCTGTTCCGAAAATGTCTTTAAAGATAGACGAGTTGATTACTGTGGACATGACGATTGGGAGGTGATAAAATAAAGAGAAAGAAAGAAAGAGAGAAGAATCCCACCTAATTTAAATCACCATCCTGCAAAAATTGAGCTCAACGAGCGGGGATTCACAAAAATGAAAAAAGTTTACCCTGGATAATATTTCTTCCATGAGCTCCCCACATCTACTTTATCAGATCCCCAACGGGACCCTGTTCGATGTACTATCCCTTTCTCACAATAAACCTTTTGCCATTCTTTCATAATAAAGTATCATGTTTTGCATGTTTACAGAATGAGCATCAAAAAACTGGGGGGGGTGTGGTTTTTTGCATGAATCGGGGTGTGAAATGATTATAGATTCCACCCCAGGCAATAACGACCTTGGACGTTTATCCCGTTTACATTCACTAATACGTACTACATGCCTATACACAAAAGGGATGCTAATTAGAGTCCAGTTGACTTTGATTAATCAAATCGATTCGTACACCCAACTATTTTTTTTTTCTACTAAAAGACAGATAGATAGTATAAAATAAAACGGGGTGATATTTTCTTGATTGTATAAGGAGGACGTATGTGTTTTTGTATTAGTAAAATAAGAGGGGTATAAGTAGAGGGTCACACACACTTTCTCTTTTCTTATACAGTACTACGTACATTTTCTTCTTCGACTATGTACATGAATAATCTATCAAACATATAAAGTAAAATGACACCCAAGCACATATCCTTGTTATTAATTTGCACTCGTTTCATCAAACCAATTATTGCCCCTAACGTTTTCATCGACTACCACCAAACCACAGTCGTCGTCTGCGGTGGCCGACTTTATTTCATTGCCGATGTTAATCAGGTTCATCAGAGAACCTAAATCCAAGTCATGGAGGTATCCAATATTGGAGTATGTAAAGGATGGTAAGGGTGTCTGACGACGGGAAGGTTTTTCGCAATCCTTCCTAGCCCACATATTGACTATACATAGAGCAAGAGCAAGCGGTCAGTGAGTTTTAATTTGTGTTTATGCTAAAAAGTTTGCTTTTTTTTTTTATTTTGTCTTACTATCCAGAAAATGTTTCAAGGTGTTCCTTGAGTCCAACACCGGATGTACACGATAAACGAATAGCAGCATTCGGGTATAGGAGTCCGTGATCTATGATGTATTGTACTGACTTTCTCGGACCTGTAACTTGTACGCGAACAGGGAGAATAATATATTGCCTACATTCTGTACATTTGTAAAGTCAGTGGCTTTCCTCTTCATCAGACTTGTCACTGCCCTTATCCACCTGTAGCAGTACCTCGAACACACAAGCACCATTTTGGACGAGATACATTGGCAGGAGCAGCATCCATAGGGGCATCCACCAATTGTTCATTAAAACAAGCAAAAGAGTCTTCCTCAGGAGTTTGGTTGTTCATGTAACAAGATGAGAACAAAGTAATTTATCGTTTAAAAGTCATGCAACATTCAAATACCGACAAGCGTGTGAACTTTATGTTTCATTTACTGACTACATTTCTGATCCGATTGTTTATTGTTTGTGGATGAGTGTACCCTGATATATTAGTAAAGAATGAAGCTGATCCTGATCACCTCTCTTAAGATTTACTTGGTTGAAAACTTTCCATATAAGTAAAGACGAATGATCGTGATGAGTCAAAAAATCCCACCGAAACTCAACGTCCCCATCCGGCATACACTTGTCTTTAGTTAGATTAGCAAAAGTTGGAGATTGCCTCCTTCCTTTTTGATATATTGTGTGTGGTGGGTGATTTGAAAACCAGCACCTCGTTACTTTTCTGATTGAACCAATCACAGGTTTATACGCCAACAGGTGGCGGGGATTAAAAATAAAATATCTATCAGAGAGAGCCTTTCTTTTTTTTTTTTTTTTTCCTCCTCCTTTATTGTACTTTAATAATTAATCTTACTTTTTTTACTTTATTATGCTTGACCTTTTCACGATTCTCAACAAAGGAGGTTTGGTACTATGGAAACATGCTTATACATCCTTAACTGGAAGTCCTGTGGAAGGATTGATCAAGAATATTTTGATTGAAGAAAGGTCGGGCACGGACATCTATCTTAAAGACAGTTATGCTCTCAAGTGGACTTTTGCTAACGAACTTGACCTTGTCTTTGTAGTAAGTACTTTAATAAAAGGGTTAAAAGGGTTGGTGATACTAAAACAGATTATGTTTATTATAGGTTGCTTATCAAAAGATTCTTCAACTCTCTTATATTGATGAATTATTGGAAACCGTCAAACGACTCTTTATTGAAACTTACAAGGATTCGGTGGTTGCTGATCAAGGTATACATGGTGATTATTCTGAATTTGACGCTGTATTCAATAAAGTACTATTATCTCTCGAACAAAAGTCCTCATCAGTAAGTAAAAGAAAGTTCAATAGGGGTCAGGCTCACATGGTTAACACTTTTGTTTTATAGAACAAGACTCGTGCGCCAAGAAAATTCGAAAACACCAAAAAGTTTGAAACCACCTTGAAAGGATCTCAGGCACCAGGTAAGACCCCCCTCCTCCTCCAAAAATGAACAAACAACCCCACTAATTCTCTCTTCTTCTTCTTCTAATAGCTAACAATACATCAACATCCTCCTCCGGTAAATCAATAGTAGGCGACGACGAAATCACCAAAAACATTAAAGCACTCAAACTACAAGGAAGTCCGCGCGGTAAAGGAGGTCGGAAACAGGTCGCCCCAAGCACGGAAAAGAAGAAATCACAAAAACAGATGCGCACATGGGATGGACAGATTGCCAAGGGTGAAATGGAAGCCTTGGATTACAGTGGAGGTGGTAACTTGGATACGGTGGATGAAGCCTTGATCAAGGCACAACATTTGGATGCATCTAAACTGGGAACGAAAAACAACCAAGGAATATACGAAGTACAAGATGTCGACATCTCAGAGGATAATGACGATGAAGAAGATTATGATTTTGGTGACGATGACGACGATACAATAACAACCAAGCAACCAGCCTCTGGTGGTCTATTTTCCTTTTTGAAATCCATGACGGGTCAACGTGAAATGACGGCGGACATTTTGGATCCTGTATTGGCGACAATGAAGGACCAGATGATTGATAAAAATGTGGGCAAGGAAATTGCTGATCGTCTTTGTGAAAGTGTCAAGTCTAGTTTATTAGGGAAAAAACTCGGTAGTTTTGAACGTAAGTAATATATATATATAATATAATGATGGAGAAGGGGGGAAGGAACAATGACTAATGTATTCTTTATGTTTAGGGGTATCTGCGGTTGTACGAACAAGTATGGAATCAGCATTGAAACGGATCCTGACACCGAAAACATCATTGGATATTTTACGTGACATTGAACAAGCCAAATCAGAAAAGCGACCTTATGTTATTACCTTTATTGGTGTCAATGGTGTTGGAAAAGTAAGTATTAAATTAAAAGAGGATGGGTGGGGGAAGAGAGGGAAATTGGTACTAAACTAGATTTGATAGTCTACGAATTTAAGCAAGGTATGCTTTTGGCTCTTACAAAACAATGTCAAGGTACTTATTGCGGCATGTGATACCTTCCGTAGTGGTGCGGTGGAACAACTTCGGGTACATGCAAGGAATCTTCGTGCATTACAAACAAGTGGAGGTGGCGTGGTGGAACTATTTGAACGTGGCTATGGAAAAGACTCTGCTGGAATTGCCAAGGATGCTATTGCGTATGGTAAGTCCAGAGAAGAAGAGTAATGATGAATGCATATAATAATAACTTGACCACGTTTCCTTTTTTTTTGTAGCTGGGACAAATAACTTTGATGTTGTCTTGATTGATACCGCCGGTCGTATGCAAGATAATGAACCATTGATGCGCGCCTTGTCAAAACTGGTGTCAGTTAACAACCCAGACAAGATCATTTTTGTGGGAGAAGCTTTGGTTGGAAATGAAGCCGTGGATCAACTCACTAAATTCAATAATGCTCTAAAGGACTTTTCTGGATTACAAAATCCACGACACATTGATGGGATGATTCTCACCAAATTTGATACCATCGACGACAAGGTGGGTGCGGCTCTTACTATGACATATATCACTGGTCAACCTATTTACTTTGTGGGTTGTGGACAAACTTATCGTAAGTGGATAATTTGGGAGGGGGGAAATGTAATCAGCCATCTCACAACTTTCCTTTTGATATCTATTACTAGTCGATCTCAAGAACTTGCGTGTGTCCCATATTGTCCAATCTCTTTTACGAAACTAGCACTCATTCAATAAATAAAAACCACTTATCATACAGCCCTTACAGCCCTTTTTTTTTACATATTAAAACCCCGCCTATTGATATTTATTCTGCTGTCTCAAAAAAAGTCGGCCCCTGTCTCTTCTTCTCTTACTTGATTCATGTTATTATCCAGTAGATCACGAACGTTTATATTATACCGTCGTCTTTTATCACAAGCTCATTACTCCACTCGGCTACCTAATGTCCTTACTGACTTGAAGGATCGTGGCTTGATATCAAACACAACAAGGTAATGAGGAGGAAATAAGAAAAAAGGCTGTCTGAAAACAATGTCAACTCACCTATTGTTTATGTAGTCCTGATCTAGTTGGCCATACTGACACTCCTACTGCTATCTACTGTGGTGTGGATCCTACTGCTCGATCACTTCATTTGGGTAACCTGCTGACATTTATGGGTCTATTCCATTTCCATATCCGTGGCCACCAAACTATCGCTCTGGTAAAGCATATATATATATATATATATATATATATATATCTGCCTTCTTTTACTAACCCTTCTTCTTCTATAGGTTGGAGGTGCGACAGGTAGTATTGGGGATCCTTCTGGCAGGAATTCAGAACGTGTGCCTTTGGAACGGGACGTATTGGAAACCAATGTGGCAGGCATTGAACAACAAGTCCACCGGTTTTTCCATCATGGTGGTCTTTATGCACAACGACGTTTGGGCAAGACATTGGAGGTGACAACCCCCAAGGTACTCAACAATTATGCTTGGTTTAATGGCATGACGGCTTTGGATTTTTTAGGCTCGGTCGGTCGGTATGCTCGGGTGAATACCATGCTGGGTAAAGAAAGCGTACGGTCTCGTCTGGAAAGCACTCAGGGGATCAGTTTTACCGAATTCTCTTACCAATTACTTCAAGCCTACGACTTTTATTATCTCCATAAACACCACAATTGTCGTATTCAGGTAATGTATTAAAAAAAAAAAAAAAAAGTATAGTTGGATATATATATATATATATAAAGAAAAAGAAAACTAACAAAAATGATCAAGTTGGGTGGAAGTGATCAATGGGGCAACATCACGGCAGGAATTGATATGATTGGGAAACGGGCAGATCAAGACTCGGCTCCAAAAGCATATGGTATCACGGTGCCTCTTTTACTGACATCCTCTGGTGAAAAATTTGGCAAATCTGCGGGTAATGCGGTTTGGTTGGATAAATCAATGACTAGCGTATTCGACTTTTACCAGGTAAAGTGAAGGATCCATTATTGTACAATGGTAAAATCTCACTTTGTCATGTTCTAGTTTTTTATGAAAACTGCTGATCAAGATGTAGGCAAGTATTTGGCCATGTTTACCCTTTTCTCTGGCGATGAAATCGAATCCATACTGAATCAACACAAGGTAATAATATATCCCCTTTTTTGGGTACTATTGGCTACCCTCGGTTATTAATAAATATCGTGATCTATTAGGAAAACCCGGAATTACGATTGGCACAAGCAACTTTGGCTTCAGAAGTGACTGAATTGGTACATGGATGTAAGTAAGGAAACAATTGATTACCAGTCAATTCATTGACTTTTTGTTCCGTATAGTGGAAGCTGTACATCAAGCAAAGGTGGCGACAAAGGTCTTATTTGGAGAATCTCTTGATAATGTGTCTGGACAAGATATAGTCAAGGCATTCGAACACGATCATCGACGATTTTCAGCATGGGAACAAGATAAAGTTATTAATACCGGCATTGATCAACTAGCAACTCTTGTCAGTGCAACCAAATCAAGATGTAAGATTACAAACATACACACACACACACACAAAAGAAAGATCCTTCCTATGCTATGAACTAACATCCTTTTTTTTTTACCGACTTTAGCTGAAGCCCAGAAACTTATCAAGGCAGGAGGAATGTATCTTAACAATGTAAAAGTGACGGATCCAAGACAAAAGGTGACATCCGCTGACCTGATTGATGGTTCGGTCTGTTTACTTCGTGTTGGCAAATCATCCTATCACGCCGTCCATATTAAATCCCAACAACAACCTAGTTTATAGATAGTAATAGACCATTGTTTTATTCATCCTATTTGATATCATCCCCCCACCCCATCTAGTTTTTATTTATTTAACCAGCCAATAAAAAATATAATAACATCAAACTACACATCTAATTGTCTAACAGCCTAAAATCTAATTTAAATGACGACTATAAAGCGCCTTGATTTGTTCCATAAAGACAAACATTAGAGTGGTATGTGGCCTACAAAATAAGACTTGTCAGTTCTATATTCCTTTTCTTTTCTTTTTTTTATATCCAACCAAAACTTACCCAATCCGTAAAAAGTGAGCTACAAACCCTTTATACAACCCACGCAAGCCTTCAGTATGTGTCATCTTGACCAAACAATCCACAGGACTCTTGTAAAGCAGCCCCCGACCAGTGACAGGATCAACACCCTGATTGTACATGCGGGTAGACACGACATCAAAAGGATTCATGACAAGGCAAGTCAAGAACCCGGTAAACATGGATGTCACAAAATGAGTCGAGATGGTATCAGGCAGCCCCACCTTGGTAAGCATGAGTTCTTTACCAAACATGTACGAAGGCATTTGCACCGCTGAGCCAGCCCCCGCGCGGGCCATGGCTGCTGAGGCACCCCGGTACAACCCCTTGATACCTTCCTGTCGATAGATCAGGGACAGAGCAGACCCTGCCGATGTCATGGGATGTTGATGCCCAATTTGCTTGAATACCGGCGAATAGGATTGTTGGCGGGTCTTGATCAGGTATAGAGGAGAGCCAAGAAGCGCACCGAGCATGCCGGCGACACCGCCCGCCACCACACCGGCACCCAGGAGACTTTGTGGGGATGTCAGGTGCAACGTCTTGATGAGACCTTGATGGACAGGATCGTAGAGCCCTAATCGGCATCCATTCAGGCATACTTGGTAGATATAGGCAACACCAAGTCCACGTTGTAATCCACGTACGCCTTCATGCTTAAATACCACTTGAAGGGCTTGGAAACTGTTACGGTAGGGTTGGGACTCGGCGGATAATGTACCTGCTCGTACTAATTCACCTTGAAGTTGAAGTCGGGTTTTTACCACCTAATAATAATAAAAATGTGAGCAAGTTAGTTAGGGGGGAGGGTTAAGGGAAGAGGAGGAGGATTGGACTTGCCTCGACAGGATTCGTAAAAGTGACCGCCCCACAAGCCGCCAATCCACCAATGATAAAGCCAACTGCAGTTTCTTTGGCTTTGTTAGGTAGTTTTCCTTGTGATGTAGTGTTGACGGCGGTGGCCATGGTAATGATAAGAATGTAAATTTAAAAAAAAAAGGGGAAGGAGGGAAGAGGAGGAGAGAAAGTTTTAAAAAAAAAGGGAAAAATGTTTTAGAGAAACTCTAAAATAATGATTGGGTGATACGTTTCCTCCGGAGCAATTATATTGGCTGACGGGGTTTCCAAATGATTTATCACCATCAAGGTACCTTTTTCTTGATTCATAGATGTACTTCAATATCGATGACGATCTCTTTTATCGATCATTTACTAAATTGTACTTTTACATCAGCAATTAATCCCAAAGGGTTTTTGGCGTGCATAAAGTATTTATGAAGAGGATGATGAGATGCAATAAAGTCGATTTCATTTTCCGCTTATACGCTGGATCAATGGTTTGTCCAGCTCATAAGGAAGATATGCCCCTTTTGGAATCGGTATTTGAATCCATTTACCCCACATCACTTTATCCCAAAAAACACACAATCACCGACCGTCTTTTTATTTACATCAAGAGATACATGTATGTATAAAACATTCTATTCTATAAAGGCAAAAGGGAGATAAATAAAAACTATACTGATGAGTTAATAAGAGAGGGGCGGTAGATAGTGGTATTAGGGTGAGAATGGATCATCTTGGGTGAGCTTCTTACAATGGCACCATAGTCGGATCTTTGAGGGGTAGACGGAATAACCATGTCTTTGTTAGGAAGCATGTCATTTGTTGATCGGACCCTACGTGATGATGAATGTATATTTGATACCAGCACTTTGGGTTGTCGTCGAACCACTTTGACCTTCTTGTGCACTATATATATATAAAAAAAAGAAGAGAGAGTAACGTAAGTTTACACCGTCCTGATATGCTCCGTGACTTTACCATCAACATAAATATCCGTTTCATCAATGATCTCCTAAAATGGGATGGGTTATTATCAAACTGCTGCTAAACTTTTCTCTTTTTTTTTTTTTTTTTAATACCTCTCCAATGAGTTCTTCAATGACATCTTCAAGAGTGATCACACCAAGGGCTACACCTTGATGACTGGATACCAGGACTAAATGACCTATTATCAAAGTTATAAAATGCATCAGTATGTATCATCTACCTTTTTCCCTTCCATCCTACTTTTTCCTTCTTGAAAGAAGTTTAGGATATCCAAGCAATTTGTATCCGGACCTACATAAAGAAGAAGTGTTATGATTACCCCTTCTCTAATTTAAATCGACTTACCAATGGATGGTAATGCTGTTAGATTAAAGTGTTTGACAGGCCAGGCATTATCTGCATCATAGGTAATAAGTTGTTTGACAAGCAGCATACCGACAAATGTCATTGGATCATTCGATGTACATACTGGGATGCGTGAATACCCTTGAGATAAAATCTATATGAGAAAGAGAATGAGTGTGATGTTTATGGTATTGGAGAGGATTTACCTTCATCACGGTTTCTTTGTCGAGGATGGATTCTATGGAGAGGGTGAAGACATCTTGTATCGGAGTCATGACTTTGACTACAAACTTGCCACGTAAATCCAGGACAGATTCAATAATAAGTACTTCGTCTTCAGTAAGAAGATCATCAGCAGCATCGCCTGATTGGTGAAGGGATACCAACGTTTTGAGCCCTGTGACAAACCATGATTATAAAATATAAAAAACCCCTCCCATACCTTTTTTTATTTTATTTTACCTGCTTTCTTGTAGATAGTTCCATGATGTTTTCCAAGAAAATAGTCCAATAGTAAAGAGATAGGATAACCCACAGGATACAAAAGATACATCAGCATTAATACCAATCTATAGTAACTAAAAAGTTAATTTCTCCCTTCATCTTCTTTGTTAGTATTCCACTTGCGTTGAGCATTTTGCACCTATTGATAATCCATGCCGAACACAGATCGCTATAACATGAGAGAGCTAGTTAATCACCATTCCTATTGCTTCTATTTCCTTACATTGAGGAATAATCCTATGATCAATCAAATGAATGTATTAGTTTCTTTTTATATAGCCCAAGCCACTTACTCTCCAAAGATGACAATAAGAGCCGAAGAGATCAAGATAGCTTGCCAACCTCCACCCAGGACAGAATCCAGTACGATCGGCAGAGTGGCATTCACCACCACATTGGACAACAACAATGTGACCAAGACCCAATGTTTCCCACCACGATCGAGCAACCGGAGCACCCTTGTCGCATCCACCTTTTCTTCCAATGTGCCACTTTGCTCAATGACTAAAAGATGTGTCAAGTCAAGTCCCATCAATCCCAATGTCAATCCCGCAAATACCGCACCTAAAAGGACAAGAATGACTACGGACACCAGTTGGATTAAAAAAGTAGAGATTGATTCGTGGGGGTTCATCAAGAGAAGAGAAGAGGAATGTGCAAGTCACCAAAAGTAGCAGACCACGATGCATGTATTTAGAGTGGGAAAAAATAAAAAGAACAAGGTGGAAAAGAGAGGCGTTTTGAAACCTTTATCGGCGTTTGAAAATAAAGACATGCATAAAATTAGTTGAAGGATGCAGTCGATGTTGACTTTACGTGTCCCCTGCCTATATGGTACATTGGGAGGAATTTTTTTTTTTTTTCACTTACAGGGTGAACAGATGATTCTTCTATTTTCTATTGAAAGCAAGTGATGCCAAAATGAATTTCAGAATCTGGACGGGATGAACAGTTCGGGGCAACTTGAATTTTTCATCGAATAAGCGGAGGATGAAATATCAGTTAGCGTTTTGTGGGAAAAAGATATGTTCAGGAGTACCCTCTCGCCTCAGAGGGCGGGGAACACAAATGTTCTCAATCCAGGAAGGATACGACCCAAAAAGATGTTGTGCTAATACATTAGCTGTTACTGTTGTTGTTGTTGTTGACGTTGAAAAGGCAGGATATGCCAACTTGGTGGCACCCAGATAGATACCAATTTTCATTATGTTAATGGCAGCATTCGCATCTCGGCCACAAAGTGAGTATCCATATTTTTTTCCATAACAATCAGGGTTGATACATTTCACGGCACCAAATTTACTTGACCCCGTTGCGACGTTTAGGATGCTCCACACGGGTGTCACAAAAGCAACATGGCATTGTTGACAAGTATTCTTTTGTGTCGATCAATTTTTATTTTGAATCCAATGCCATTATCCAAAGACGCTTTATCCGTATTTCGATTTTCAATACATACCAGCTTTTCTTCCATCAATTGACGAGTGGGTAATTTTTTAAAAGCCTTGACAATGTTGAAGATTTTATGATTACATGCAATACTCTTTCTCAATCCAGATATGGGCGCATTGATACCTTTCAGTGCAGCATGTAGCTTCGTGGTTTGTTCCTTCAAGTCGGCCATAGTATTCCAATTATCTTCCGTGCCACCTTTATGTTGATGTGCTTTGTGATCAAACGTCGAAGAAGCAGTTGGATGAGAAGATTCCTTTTTGTAGTAAGTCACTTGGAGATGGATGATTCCAGACGATGTAATGGTGATCTTGTTATCTAATTCAACCTTTCTTTTGCGGCACAACATTTCAACCTTTTCCATATCAATGCATGTTTCGAAAACGGCTGCTTTATTTGAGGTGGCCAATGACAAACTTGTAATCAAAGTACCTTGTCTGGTTTTTAAAATGCTTGTTCGAATCGTCAACACACTGGGTGAATGAATAAAGACCATGAAGATTGATATGGAGAGCATGTAGTGTACCCATAGAAGGTTCAGGTGTCATTTTACGTGAGTAGCGATCATAGCCAGTGGACTGCAGCACCGCGTTGCACATATCGATAACATGAAGGTTTACAAGCACGCGGCCATCAATATCAGCTTCCTTCACTTCTTGTATCATAAAACGCTGAAAGAATGTGAAAATCTTGATGATGAGAGCGGTTGACTGTTCGTTGATTGTCAGGAAGGTGTTCATGATTTCATTTTGTGTGAGCGGATCGTCATTTGGTTTTTGTCGTAGGTGTCTCATCAAAAGTCCACATATACGATTAATCATCGCTGCACTGGGACGATATTGAACGTCTGAGGTAGGTGTCGGGATAGTAGTATCCATTGCTTCAAAATGAACTGCTTCATGATTCATTTCTTTGTCTTCAATTTTCTTCAGTGGGAGCATTGTCTTGTTCAGCACGAGCATTGTCATCTCTCATGTTGTGATTTTGACCTTCAGATCATTGAGTTCGGTTTCGAGATTTTCCATCTTGGTTGTTTCATACAGGATTTTGTTCGCATGATCAGCTTGTGGTGTACGTTGTTCCCATTTTCGAATTCTTTTCTTGTGTTTCCAGAGCCGCTAAAAGTCTACCATAAGTTTTACTATTTAAGACTTCTTTGTTGCAGGATCCTTTTTTTTCGAGTGGGCACTAAAAAGAAAAAAGTAAACAAGGTTGAAGCTTCGCCGGTCGCTTTCTTGGGTGACTTTACTTAATCATATACTGCAGCACTGTTTTCTGCTACATATTCCCGACATTTATTCTCCAGTGGATAATACTTTTCTTGACAAATGGTTTTTATACTATTTTCTGTCGTAAAAGTTGGCACATCTGCATGTGAAAGAATGATCAGTAATCAAATTTATATATATTTATTCATTCTCCTTTTTACCTTCTTCATTCAGCTTCCCGTTGTATTCATTCCACAAGGCTGTAGGTTTTCGATAAATAGATTACCAAAGAAAAAATTTGTTGATCCTCTTTGTATTATTCCAATATGACTTCTTTGCTTGTGGGGATATTCTTGTAGTCTTTGACAAATTTCTTCATACCTTCTTCCAGTCGGCTCTTGAATGTCATTTCGACGAAACGTTGACATTGTTCATAATACAGCTCCTTACTATAATGATCTCGTCCATCCACAGGCGGAGGGGTAGGATGTGATGTGTTTGAGGGGTCAGCTTCTGTATCCATATTAAAACACTAAAAAAACTACCCCCAAATGACTTTAAGCTTTACTAGTGTGAGTATTTATCTATTATCCTTGACTGTATTCCCATCTTGATCATCCTCTCCATCGATCATTGTTACACAATGTCCGTGCACCATATCTTGTATGAAACTTTAATTGCGTCTCTTCACAGTCAGTACATTCACAATCATGTTCCTGTTACCTTTTTTTTTTTTCTTCTTTTTTAAGCCAGCGAACTACCAAAGCATTTGAATCGTACTCGTATTCAATTCACAAAATCAACTGAATCAAACCATTGCAGCAAAGATAGTTTTATTTAAACTAAAAAACAACAACATATTTATCATAATCATAAAAAAACGTTTTAACATGATAGTTAAAAAAAATATATCAAATCTGATATACATAAAAAGTTACATGTACTCTAATATGATGAAAAGGAAACAATGAGTCTTGTGTTTGATTTGCATGTTAATGGTTATTAACTTCTTTCAATTACCCCCTTTTTTTTTCGTATCAACGCTGGCATAATTCCCAGTGTTCGGTTAACTCCAACCATAAAAGAATGATTTCATCTTCCACTAAAGTTAAAATCAAGTCTTTCAAAACATCGTTGTATGGAAAGAATAGTTGATTATTATTAACTTACTACAGTACATTTATGTTGATGGTCGACTTCATACAAGTACTCTCTTATCACGTCGTCACTTTGGCAGATCAGGTCTTGTTTATTCGATTCATGCTTGTTCGAATAAAAGTAGTTATTGGTGAAAAGAAAGAAGAAAAAATATGTTTAGAAGTCTTCTAACTCCAAATAAGAAATAAGGATTCCTCAGATGAAACCATGCTACTTTTTGTTGGGCATACGTAGGAATAGTCATGATCCATCAACACTTTGACCTCTCATATTAGAAACATTGGGATATCTGAAAAGGTAAGTGCTAAATCGAATAACATCTCTCAAGCGAACACACTTTTACTCAACTATGCGACATGGTCCGATTCCGGCCACGCCATTCTGATAACGATAATCCTTCGACGGGGACAAAAAAAGTCAACTATAGTGAAGTACAAATCAATAATTGCCAAAAAGCCATTGGCTGCTTGGTACGATATGCACCAACACTTCAACAATCGATTGATTATGCGTGTTTTTGCTTACAAGTACCTGAACCACTTCCGTGATTTTGATTTGGTAATCACCGCTACAGGTCACTTGATTTCCCTTTCAAACCGATCGCCTCAACCAGGTGACAAGGAATATGCTCTCAAGCTGGCCGAAGAAAGTGTATCTTATGGCTTTGCTCTTCAACAACAACAACCCGACTCGTTCAAGGAGGAAACACCAAAGGTTTTCGAGTCAATTATAACTCCTGTACTGGACCATTTCGGTCTTCAATTATTTTACTCAAAGGCCAACATTATTAAAAAACGATAGTTATATGCTTTTATTATTTTTTCAATTGAAATAAAATCTTCTTGTACAAACCTCCATTATCATAATATACAGTAGCTATTTTTTACTGACACATATAGTCCATGATTCACATATTGAAAGCTACCATCATTTCAGCCATGTCTTTGTCACAAAACAAGGATTCAGGATCCAAATGTTGTTGTAATTGCATGATTTTAAAGATGTGTCAAGACCGGGACTTTTAAACCAAGAGCCATATACTGTACACACCAGTCATTAACCACCGACAACAGTTTCAGTAATAGACAACACCAATAGACAAGATATTTACATAAAAAGGTACTTTACTATGATAACATAATAATAACTATATTCTATACTGTTCATCTAACCTAATTAGCAAGTCCAACCATCGACCTTTAACCTTTTGCTCTCACCCATTTGTTGAGTATTTCCTTCGTTCATTGAATGAGACCGATGTACCCCGCTGGTTGGTGGTGAGGAGGAGAAGAAGGTGTCGAATAAAGGTGAGCCTGACCCCAGGAATGACATCGACTAGTTTTTTCATTATACAAGGTCCTTATTAGTCCCATGGTAGGCACTTGTGTAAAAAAAAAAAAAAAAAAAAAAAAAAAAAAAAAAAAAAGTTAGTAAATGATATACATACACTACAGCTATTAGAAAGATTTCCCTCTTTGAAGTTCATTTTCGTTTTTCTTTTCTTGACAGTATTGTTGGTATCGTCACGAGTGTTGTTGTTGGTGTCATTGTTGGGACGTCTAGGACAATCAACAAACACTGTTCCATCATGATTACCAAACTCTTCCAAAAAGTTCTTGTTCTTGGTCACCCAGGGCCCAGAAGTTACGTTGTAATACGTTGTGTTCGCCCGTTCGTTGTGATTCCCTTTGCAAAAACAACACCCAATCCCAGCGAGACATGATGCGAGTGGCAGGGCAAATGGTGTCGTAATCGTCCATCACACCAGTGATCCGTTGATTGAGCAAGTTGACAGCTGATCGAATTAAAACCATAGTAAAAGAGAATGTTGTAGAGAGAGAGAGAGAGAGAGAGAGAGAAGAGAGTAAATTTTTCTTTTGATGTTCATCTTTATTATTTTGAAATGGCGACTATAGGGAGCCAGAAATACTCAACAGTTCGTGCAATTGGGTTTTAAATAGATGGACCGGGTGTTTAATTCATGAAAAGGTAACACGTTCATCATATTTAAATCCCGCCTACTGCCCCTGCTAAGAAAAAAAAAAATAACCGGACTTTTTTTGTTTTTTATTGTTTTCCTTCTCGTTCTTTCCACACAATGTTTCGTCCTACTGTTTTACTTAATGCTGCTGCCAAGGCTACTCTGTACCGATCCACTCCTGCTTTCAGCCGATTCTACTCTGCTGGTGCTTTATCTCAAGCCGACATTGAAACCCGTGTTTTGGACATCTTGAAGGGTTTTGATAAAATCGAGCAATCAAAGGTAAAAGAAAAAAAAAAAAAGGAGTGGAAAAAAGGGTGACAATGATGACTAACAGGTGTTGTGTATAGGTTGCCCTTGATGCCAACTTTGTGACTGACCTCGGTTTGGACAGTTTGGATACTGTCGAAGTAGTGATGGCTATCGAAGAAGACTTCTCTGTGGAAATCCCTGATAAGGAAGCCGACGATATCAAGACTGCTCGTCAAGCTGTGGAATACATCTCTCAACGAAGCGATGCTCACTAAAACAACAAACGAAAAAGACTTGAAACCCCAACTATCAAAACCAACATAACCTTAGACATCACCATTAGGACCAGCACCCACCACTAGTTATATACACCCTTTAGTTAGTCTTTTGTTGAAACCATCCCTCTAATATAAAAAAGATGTAAACATATTGACTATTTTATTATGTAGTAGAATAAACAAGTTTATTGATGATAATGTTGTGTTGTACAAAAAAAGAGAATATAATGCAGATGAAGGAGGGAAGGAGGGGGGGGATCTATTACTACCATTAGACGATTTCTTCAATGACCATATCTTCGTCTTCTTCTTCGGCAGGGACTTCGGTCACTTCAGCGGTGTCTTCATCGCGAACCAACATTTGCACCAAATCCACACACTTGTCCTTGATATCATCGTCAGGTTCTTGGATATGGAGTCGTTGGATCACACGATAGACTTGCTTTTGGCGTAGATATTCTCGACCATATCGAGTGTGTGTCAGCAGGAAGAGGGATTCCACCAAGATGGTACGTAAAATAGGATCACTTTCACGTTTCTACCCAATAAATCAAAAAACGTCAATTAGTTTCCCCTTTTTTCTTTATACATTTTTATTTTTTACCTTGTCATCACCGAGTAGTTGGATTTCATCAGGGAACTGTTCGAATTCATCCATATCATATTCTTCATTTCCACATAAAGGTAAGAGAATAAAGGGTAATGTATTCAATTTATCCGAATCCAATAATCTTTCATGTTCCCGGGTTTCAAAGCAGCAGTTCCTAATCAAGACAAGTAGAATATAATATAATGTATTCTAGTCAATAGATGCATATGTAAAGGGTCATGCACTTACTTGATCACAGTTATCACACCACCACGACGAATGACATTTTCATCTTCTGTAAAAATCTGTAGTTTAGTTAAAGGCACCAGTCCATCTTCCTTTTCGGGAGTTAGAAAATAGACACGTCCATGTCGAAGCTACATCATAGAATAAAGCAGAATTGTAGTCATTAATTCATCATTCCTTTTTTTTTTTTTAATGTACTTACACCAGAGAGATTGGAAAAGACACTGGCCAAAAAGTTATACTCTGCTTCAGGGTTATATGCCTTCTTGTGGCCAGAATGGAAGGCTTCCACCAAATGATCCATCAATCGAGTCGAGTCGCTCAAACCAGGTAATGCATTCGTTTTGGTATCCAATAACTTTACACAGATCGCTTCATTCTTTGTCATATTGGAGAGAAGCATACATGCAAGATCGGCAAGTACTGATTTGGGGATCTAAGCAATAAAATATAAGGATCATTGAGTCAATAACCATCTGCCTATTTATATCATTGTACATGTCCTCACCGTGATCAAAAGGCATAGATACTTGATGAATTCTTCGTCATCCAATTCCTTTTGCACCAAAGGATCACCTGATAAGTTGATTAAAGCCTTCAAAGCATCGTGGGCGGTTATCTATAAAGCATATATACCTGTCAGTTAGTTTCCTAGGTAACAACAAATAGTATCGCATGATAGATCCTTACCGGGTCTTCACGACAGAGTTTCTTCAAATCCTTGCACAAGGTGTCACGTTTACCGATCAACAAGGGTTGGTATTCTGAAGTTTTAGGTGTATAGGCGACCAAGTGATGTAAGGCAATAGCACGGACCTATAATAGAAGAAGAGCAAGTCATGTTAACAGAAGCAAAAGAGTCAATCAGTGTGGCTTACCTCCAAGGAAGGTTCATGTAAAAAGTCCAAGAGCTATGTGTGTAGAGGACAGAGTCAGTATCCAGTTCATTCAATCGAGTTGGTATTCAACATTGTTACCTCCAAGATTTGTTTGTCCATGGTTGATTAATAAGAAGAAGACAAAAGAGGCGGGTTTGAATTTTTTATTTTTTATTTTTATACAATGGTTTTTGCAAGTGACTGTTGGGGAGGAGGGAATTATTACATAACCGCCGATCCCACATGTATCACAGATGTGGTGTAGTGTAAAAAAGCAAGTAATGGGTTGTATGGTATGTGTGGGAGTATGTCAATAAAGGAATGCTGTAAAATAAAAAAGACCAGTTTAAGCAGAGCCGACCAAGATGTTGTTAATAGGGATATGGATCAACTATAAATGTATATATATATATATATATATATAATGATAGATGAGTATCCATCTTTTCCATCCTCCCTCTAATTCCCAACCTTACCTTAACAAAATAACCGAGAGCACCAAGAGCAGCAAACCCCATGGCGACAGCTTGAGTGATTTGTAGGAATTCTATAAAAATACACGTTAGACAATGCGATAGATGATATATATAAAGTCCCTTACCTTTTTGATCAGGCTTTTTGCAACGGTTGATGAATTGCACACCTTCCTTGACAAAGATCTTTGGAGCTTCAATGAATTCTTGAATAGATTCTTTTGCTTCAGATGAGCTCATGGCGATGTGTTGTATTAAAATAAAATAAAAAAGACAGAGAGAGAGAGAGTGAAGCGGGAGAAGACAGGAGAGCGAAAATAATAAATCAGCACACTTTCAACTCCCGCTCCACCAATCAAAGGGTTACACTCAAATCCTCAACTGCGTTTCAAATTCATGCGGCGGCGTTTGCATGATAGGGCAGGACAGAAAGATAGGCACCATGTGTCTTTTTTTCGACAGCACAAGGTTTGAACAAATCAAAAACCATGGGATACAAACCATATCTTTATTGATAGAACAAGTATGTACCTGACTACATGACGACAACTGATAGCGTGTATCTCCACGTGAGACTTTTTTTATTTTAAAAATAAGTCTGATCTATATAAAATCCCCCTCTCTTCTTTTTTTATTTATTTATTTCAGATTGCATATCCCTTTTCTTTCAAACATTATATTTCTAAAATGGATCATCATCAAGAACAAGAAAAGGAACCTCAAGCACTCACAAACTACCGTCATTATGGCAGTATAGACCCTTATGAATCTTCCTTTTCATCATCCTCATCCTCATCCTGTCTCTCTTTATCACCTGTACATTCCCTTTCCTCCATTCATGCTGATGGTGAAGGACAAGTAAGTCCAAAAAATAACTCGGATGAGTCAAATAAGAATTAGTTATTAACTCTCTTTTTCATTTCGACGGATCCAGAAATTGAAGCGACGACTCTCGACATTCACTACATTCGGTATGGTTTCACTTTATACTTTATAAAAAACATAAACTAAACTATGCTTTTATTAAGGTTTGGCTTTTAGTAATATTGGTATCCTTGCCAACATCTCGGCGACATTTTTAACGGGTACAATGCAAAACGATAGAGGGGAATTTCCTTTCCTGAAAGACTAATTTGTTTGTTTATATTTTATTTTTATTTTTTTTGAAAAAGTTCTCATCCGAGGAGGACCCATAACGGTGTTGTTGGGATGGAACGTGGTAGGATTTCTAGCTATTTGTATCTTGTTGTCGTTGGCCGAGATTTGTTCCGTTTATTCTACCAGCGGCGGTTTATATGTTTGGATCTACGAGTTGTTGAAGAAACATCCACGCACCAAAAACCAAGCACCTTTCATGTAATGTCATCAGAATATTCCCTCTCACATACATACTCATTTTTTCTTCTTGTCCCAGTGCTATCGCTTCAGGGTTCACTTATACCATTGGCAATATCATCACCATTGGCGCAACCAATATCTCTATTGGTATGTAAATAAAACCCCGCTCTACTGCGTCATTTAAAATAATTAACTCTTTCTCTTTCTCTTTAGCTCTTTCACTTGGATCTCTTTTAAAAATTGTCTTCCAATATGAACTCTCTGATATCCACCTACTTGCCATTACTCTTCTTATTATTATCACACAAACTATTTTAAACTGTCGATTTATGGGTGTCTTGTCATGGCTTAACAAACTCAATGTATTCTGGTCTTGTGCGGGTCTCTTTTTGGTAGTCATGGTCTTGACTCTATTTGCTTCTAGTCATCAAGATCCTCACTGGGTGTTTACTAATTATCAAAATAGAACTGGTTTTGACAATCCTTATTATGTTTTCGTCTTGGGAATGGTGGGCGCAACCTACACATTATTTGGTAAAGAAGAAGTAGAACCATTTGAATTACATACTCATTATACATTTCTGATTTTATTTGAATAGGCGCTGAATGCAGTGCGTCCATGAGCGAAGAAACAGAAAATGCTGACATTACCGCTCCATTGTAAGTAAACTGGTTTATTTGACTAAGTGATATTAAAACTAATTTGTATGACATAGTGCTATGATAACATCAATTGCAACAGCTTGGTTTTTTGGACTCATCTACTTGCTTGTCTTGTTGTTTTCTATTCAAGATATCGAATCTGTCCTTACCACCACCTTTAATTTACCCGTGACTCAAGTCTTTATGGTAAGTCTAATGCAGAAACGCGAAAAGAAAAGAAAAGGGCATTGATGCTATATGATGGTAATGATATTAGGATGCTGTCGGAACACCTGCTACGATTGGATTCTTGATTCTGATGATCCTGTGCCAATTCTGCTCTGGATCGACCTCACTGACAGTATCTTCTCGTCAGGTGTATGCATTGGCAAGAACAGGTGGTCATGACACATTACAACAACTCAACAAACATCAGATCCCCGGGAATGCCGTCATTGCCACATGCCTTTTGACATGCTGCATTATCTTGCCATATCCATTGTCCGATCTGTTCTTTGAAATTATCATCAGTGCCGCGACCATCACGGTGTATATGACTTACTCGGTTGTCCTTGGATGTAAATGCTTTGTGGGTATGTCTGGTCAAAAAGGTCGGTTCCATCTGGGTCCATTCTCAAAACCAATCACGATCATTGGCTTTTTCTGGTCATTATTTGCCGTCATTGCTTTTACTCTTCCTACTTGTTGGCCCATCAATTGTAAATCACTCACACCTATCCCTTAAATGATACTAACTACTACTTTTTATTTCTCTCCTAGTCGTCAATGCAAACTATGCCGGTCCTGCTTTGTGTGTGGTCATTGTGGTATCTTTTAGCTTCGCCTACTCCTCCTCCTCAACAATTACATTCCATTAGAATCTACTTATCATTATCTCTCCCTTCCCTCTTCCCCCTTTTATTTGTTGTGCTGTATATATGTCGTTTTATACCCAATAAAGATCATGCTGACTTTTTTTATCATCCAATTTACATACATAACGCCTTCTTTTTTAATATTATTTAGTCAAACAACATATCTAGACTAAAAACTAAACTAATAATGTCCATATGTTTTCTATTTGGTTTGCAGGTGTGCGTGATTCGATTTCAGCCATGTTGATGGATGATCATAGACCCAGTTATTGATGATGGTATATATTCTTTTTATGCTGTTACTGTAGAGTATGTACATAATCACTATTTATATTACTAACAGATATCATAGACAAGTCTTTTAAATCTACTTTCTGCATTTCATGTACGCATGAATTTACTACTACTTTAATTTTAACCCCCGCTTTGTCAAAAAGTCTATGTGCATAAACCATCCATTTATGACATCACTAATCCAACCAAGACCCCATATAAACAGGAATAAATTGCCTTTATTTGAATATTCTATTGATAATAAATATCACAACTACTACAAACTAACTAAAAGTCATGTCGTCCAGTATTCCATATACATATTTCTTTTTTCTTTTTTAAGCAATGAAGGACTTGGTGTGGGTGTCACAAATGTCACGGAGTTTGCCTTCCAAATCCTTGGAGAGCACACCTTGAGAGCGGATTTCTTCGAGGACGTCCTTGTGTTCAGCAGAGATGTAAGAAATAAAATCCTTTTCCCAGTCAACCACCTTTTGGACAGGGATCTTGTCAAGGAAACCGTTCACACCAGCAAAGACAATAGGAACTTGGACTTGGATGGACAAGGGAGAGTATTGAGGTTGCTTTAGCAATTCCGTCAAACGGGCACCACGATTCAACAAGAATTGAGTGGAGGCATCCAAATCGGAACCGAATTGAGCAAAGGCAGCAACTTCACGGTATTGGGCCAAGAAGAGCTTGAGGGAACCAGCAACTTGCTTCATGGCCTTGGTTTGAGCAGCAGATCCGACACGAGACACAGAGAGACCGACGTTGATGGAAGGACGGATACCCTTGAAGAAGAGTTCGGCTTCCAAGAAGATTTGACCATCAGTGATAGAGATAACGTTGGTGGGAATATAAGCAGATACATCACTACAAGTAGATTACGGGGAGGGGAAAGAGAGAAAGAGAGTCATTTCATTGTCATTGGATTGTGATGATGATAATAATAACTTACCCGCCTTGAGTTTCAATGATAGGCAAAGCAGTCATGGAACCATAACCAAAGTCCTTGTTCATCTTGGCAGCACGTTCCAACAAACGAGAGTGGAGGTAGAAAACATCACCAGGGTAAGCTTCACGACCAGGAGGACGACGAAGCAAGAGAGACATTTGACGGTAAGCAACAGCTTGCTTGGACAAATCGTCATAGATGATCAAAGAGTGACGACCATTGTCACGGAACCATTCACCAAAGGCAGCACCAGAGAAAGGAGCAAGGTATTGGAGAGGAGCAGCTTCAGATGCAGTAGCAGCAACGACAATGGTGTACTTCATGGCGTCGTTTTCTTCCAAAGTACGGACCAATTGAGCGACAGTGGAACGCTTTTGGCCAACGGCAACGTAGATACAGTACAATTTCTTGGCTTCATCAGATCCATTGTTCCAGTTCTTTTGGTTGAGAATAGTGTCGAGAGCCACAGCAGTCTTACCGGTTTGACGATCACCAATGATCAATTCACGTTGACCACGACCAATGGGCACCATGGAATCGACAGACTTGATACCAGTTTGCATAGGTTCGTTGACAGAGTGACGGGGCAAGATACCGGGGGCCTTGACTTGGACACGAGAGCGACCAGTGGTTTCTAAAGGACCTTTACCATCAATGGGGTTACCGAGAGCATCGACCACACGACCCAAGATACCAGGACCGACAGGGACATCGACAATGGCACCAGTACGCTTGACAGTATCACCTTCCTTGATCAAACGATCGTTACCGAACACCACAATACCGACGTTATCAGCTTCCAAGTTAAGAGCCATACCCTATACACCCCAAAAAAGAAAAAGTTAGTCGTTCATTGCCCCATATTTGATTACATACAATTATCCTCTTTTTCTTTCTTGCTTGCTTACCTTGAGACCACTGGAGAATTCAACCATTTCTTCGGCTTGGACATTCTTCAAACCATAGACACGAGCAATACCATCACCAATGGACAAGACACGACCAGTTTCTTGAAGGTTGGCTTCAGAGGAAGAACCCAAGATACGTTCTTCAAGGATGGATGAGACTTCGGAGGTGGAAGGTTTGGCGGTGGCATAGGTACGTAAAGCAGAAGCAGCACCAATGTTCATGCGGACCTATTAGAATTGATAAATAGAGAGAGGATCGTCAATGTCTATGGTTTCGATTGTTGTTGGTTGCCCGCTTTTGTTTGTTGATAGGTTGATTGATTGTTGATGATGTTTGTTGTATATATATAAAGATGTTTCACTTACAGCAGGAGAAGCCTTAGCAAAGGCAGCTAAAGCAGGGCGAGCGAGACGAGTAGCGTTTCTCAACATGACCAATGTAAAAAAAAAAAAAAAAAAAATAGGTTTGGTTATTAAAAAAGAAAGAAGAAAAGGGCCCCGCAAGAAAACAAAAAAAAAAAGATCTTTTCAGTGACTGTCCGTGGAGCTCATTTTCCCCCTGTCCAATCGAGGGGGGGGGGGAGAATAAGATTCAATACCCGCCTCCCCCGCACCTTTTTTTTATGATGCGATCCTTTTTATGATTCTCCCATACATTCTCCCCATTGCACGCTTTATGGAACCCATATCTTTTAATCACTCTTTCTCACTTACCATCTCTCACTTAACAAATCATGGCACAAATAATTG